>JARHVA010004879.1:1022500-1302500 GCA_037957365.1 Torreya grandis | reverse complement strand
CTTATTCTTGGCAAAAAAAATTGGTTTTTTAGGTAGTTTCAAGGAACTAATTTCTAGTTTAAATATCTTTATAACACCTCTAGTGATTAAAGTGCATTCAATTTGAAGGCCCTTTTCAATAATTTCATCAAATAAACTCAGTCCAAGGAGTTGTAAATGGTATTCAAAATCTAAGTTAAGATTGTTCATAAATATATCCACAAGCTCATATTTAGGAAAGAACCATGAAAAATAAATTGCTAATGTCTACCATATTTTTAAGGAGACAAAGGTTTCAAAATTATGTTTTTTAGTGTTTTGAAGGTTTATTGTGGCCATGTAATTCTCTATATTATATGGAAATTGATGACAAAATTTCTCATAAATGTCCTAAAAAATTAATATTGATCCTTTGGGAAGGCATGAAAACCATTCAAGGGATTATAACATGTACTCATTTTTATAAGAAACATCCACACTTGCATGATATAAGTACTTATGGTTCTCCTTAGGATCTCCTTTACCTTTGTATTTGTCAAATTTGTGAATTTCAAAGTTTTTAGGGAAAGGAATTGTCATAGTACTCAAGTCATATGGGTAAGAATAAATTTCCTCAAATTTATATTATTTTTAATAGAAAAATGTACCAAAGCCTTTAACTCGATCTTTCATGTTTAATAATTCTTGGATAAATTATGGAGATAGTTTATTCATTTATCTTAAAGAGGTATATAAATTATATGGTTGACCTATGAATTGGTGTTAATTTGGTAAAATTGGTTAAGGGGGGATTGTTAATGAAATGATTAGGAGGTGGGTTACAAAACCTAGCATGTTGTGGATGTGCAAAGTGATTTAGATTATTTGGGTTAGTGGAAATTTAAGGTTTGTTGGATTTGGATTTGTGCACATTGGATTAGAATTTATAGTAAACTTAAAATTTGGGTTGGATTAGTTTGGGTTAATATTATAGCTAGGGTTTGTTTTAAAATTATTGTTGGTTTGGTTTAGGTTAGTGTTAAAGTTCAATTATGTTGGGCTTGGGTTTGTGTGAATTGGATTGGGATTGATAATAAAGTTAAAATTTGGATTGAATTAGTTTGGGTTAATATCCAAGTTAGGGTTGATGTTAAAATTAGTGTTGGCTTGGTTTTAGTTGTTGTTAAATTTTAATTGTGCTAGGTTTGGGTTAAAGTTAAAACTAGAATTAGGTTGGTTTGGGGTTAAAAAAAATTGGGATTTGTTGAGTTAGGTGGATTTAGGTTAGTTTGGTGTAATTTTTGGTTTAAATAGTAATGTGAACCAATAATTAAATTAGTTTGTATTTTAGTGTTAAATTGTAGGTTGGGGTTTGAATTAGTTTCGAATGGGCTGGTGTTAGATGGTGTCTAATTTGAATTGGATGGAATAGATCCTACAATAGAAATGGAAAAATATTTTTTTAAATTTACTAAACTAACATTTATATTTGGATGTATGGGACACTTAAAGTAATACCCAAGTTTTTACTTTCTATGGGTTGTGTAATTGGTAAGCTAGAATAATTATTCAAGCTCATATTATGATTTGTATTAATAATGTTGTTGATTGGTGAGTTTTGAAGACTTAGATTTGGATTGAATGGTGAGATTGAATGCATATTTAGGTTTATATTGGATTGATTATAGATAGGTAAACTTGAATGAAAATTGAAGTTTGAATTGGTTATATTTTTGATGGGTAAACTTGAATGCACATTCAAGTTTGGATTAAAAGGATTCATGATTTGTGAAATTATATGAAAATTCAAGTTAATATTTATTGGATTTATGATGGATGGAATTTAATTAACATTCAATTCCAAGTTGGATTGGTTTCTAATTGGAAGACTTGAATGAAAATCCAAGGATGGATTGGGCAGACTGACATTTGACAAACTTAAACTAATATTCAAGTTTTGATTAAATGGATAGATGAATGAAGGTGAATTATTATCCACATTTAAATTAGATTTGTTTGGAATTTTAATGAACCAAAATACTTTTTGAGTTATGGGTTTGGATATTTTAAATCTCTTGGATAATGAGTTGAGCATGGGTTTCCATATAAAACCTATAGCTTACTCAAGATAATTCCTCATGAAAAATATATTTTACCTTGTCTTGGGATACTTGGGGGTTAATATTGGATAAAACTAAGAGATAATTACTAACCTCTAAATATATTTGTGAAATGTATTATTAATGAATAAGTTATAAAGACTATTTCTTAGCAATCACATATTGTAGGTTTTAGACATCGAAGTCATGTGAAAATTTAGCCCCTTAGCTCAAATATTGAATCAAAACATCATATTTATTGGTTATGATGTATTATAAAAATTAGGTAAAGATAAAATGGATTTGGGGATAACGTCATATTGGTATGCTCCCATCTCTTCTTCATCATGGTGATTAATTTAATGCATTTATACATGATGAGTTTGATCGTCTTGGCTACCAAATTGGAAAGGATCATTGCCAAAAGGCTCCATCCTATCCATAGTATTATTTAACATAAATATGTGCATTATAATTGGTGAAATCACTATGGGAAAGACTTAACACAAGAAAAAAAACTTGACACTAAATTATTGATGGACCAAAGAGACCACAAACTTGATGGACAACTAAATGCCTTTGAGTTTTGACTTGAATGTTTTGATTTCAATGATTTTTTAGATAATAGACTCAAAATTCTGTGTTTAAACTCAAGGTTTTCATTATGTGGTGTAACATAATGAAACAAACAAACAATATTTATATTAAAAACTCATTCAATCATAAAAAGGTGAAAAAATAGGATTTGAGAGTTTAACAAATTTTTGGCCTTTCATTATCACTAACTTGTTCATACCTTAACTATGGCCTAATATTTAAAGTAACTAACCATGGAGGATATTACTATTCCCATGGACCACTAAGTCTAGTTTCAAGGGGTTGTAGAAGGTAATTTCTCGATGTTATCCATTAACTAATGCACCAAAGTCAAATGATAAAAAAAGGCTTACCTAGGATTATGATTTTTATAAGATTTACCTAGGGGAGTCCTTAAGATACTTTTTGGTACAGTGAGTCCTAAATCCAAATAGGGTGTTGTCTAATAGCTGGGTTAGAGAGTTAACTCCTCACCTTCATAGGATTTTGTATGGGGTTTATCATTTGGCCTTATGATAATTGATCTTATTATTTATACTATGTTGGTACATAGAGTTTGGCCTACTATGTGGTGATGAAATCCATAGTCGATAGATACCTTAGGAAAATAAAAATAAAAAGAGAAACACTTACCTTTGATTCTCAAGTATCACCACTAATGTGATGCTAAGAGTATAGCATACACACAAGTATTATCTTGGGTAGCACAACTTACAAGTTTTATTTATGATTCTCAAGTATCATCATCAATGTGACATCAAGAAAGAGAATAGACAACACAAGTAAGACACACAAAATGAAAATTGAAATTTTACAAAACTTGTTAGAAAAATTAAAGATTGAAAACATTAGAAATTTGAATGAAAAATAAAATTGTTTAACCTTTAGTAAATTTATCTTTGACTTGTGGCTTACAAACAAACTATTAGAAGTTTTATTGGGATGAAAATACAAGGAAACCTACAAAAAGTTATAAAAAACAATGAAAAACTATATATATATATATATATATATATATATATATATATATATATATATATATATATATATATATATATATATATATATATATATATATATATATATATATATATAAACATGCACAAAATTAAAAGTTAGAAAAAAAAGAAATTTTGAAAAATATCATACACTATTTTAATGATATATCCTAAAATAAGACCTCGATTTTTACAAAAAAAATATAGTATGTTTTGAATGTAAATCCAAAAAACATTGAAAAAAATTAAAAAAACCCAAATTCTTACAAATAATTATGGGCATGTTTATAGCCATGTGTTTTTAAAAAAACTAAATTAGACTAAAAAATAAGAAATAAAATAAAATAAAATAAACAAATAAATTATATCCAAATTATCCCAAAACCTACATAAAAATGAAAAAAGTAAATTTAACCTTCAAAAAAGAATAAAGATAAGATGAAAAAGATCTAGGAAGGCCCCATCGGGTATGCCAAAATGTGTTAGTGAAATCTAGATGCAAATAATATGCTAAAAAAATACTAAACTTAGTGAGATTTAATATAAACTCATTAATTATAAGCTATAGCAACAAATTTAAGAAATAAAATACAAAATTATATCTTTCAAGATCTTTCCATTATGATTTTGAGTTGATTTTCTCTCTTAGATGTGGTTGCTCAATATTTTCCAAAGAAAAGGGAATTGGGAAGCATTTTGGTATATGAATTTTGGATATCTTAGATGTGGTTGGATGTGTTTCAGTGGAAAATGTGAAAATCTATTATGAACTCAATGTAATAAGTTTTCAATGAATAATCTTGTCTAAATTGGATTAAGAACTATTATCTGTCTAGATTACACCCTTAAGGCAAAGATGTTTTAGACTTGCCTCATCCAAATGATATAATGGAATCAACTCTAGGTGTGGGAAACCTATTAAGTGAGGTGAATATCTAGTTTTGGGGATAGCTCCCTTAATGCATAATCTAAAACCAACTCCTAAACCTACTTATTTGTCAATGAAAAGGGATAGAAGGATGCATGAAAACAACCTAAGCTATGGGAGGTGATGCACCAATATGTTTGTCTCCTCTACTTAATCCTTAAATAGCACTTATGTGTAAGAAAAATATTGATTACTAAAACACACTATACTAAATAATCATACACATCATTGATTCACATGGAGGTTGTGATAAATGACTATGACCCAGGGATGATGAGTGAGAGGTTTGGTTTAGGATACTATCAATCAATTTTCACTATGATCATAAGCATAAAAACATTTACACACCATATAACTTATATTAAATGATATTAATAGTACCTAAGTGGCAATAAGGACCTATAAATGGAGAAGAATCAATCACTTGTGAAAATTGGACAAACATAACACACTAAAATATTGGCATAGAAGTAGATTGAACTAGTTTTTATATTATCTCAAAGGCTGTAAGATATAATATGGGTAGAAATTTCACATATCTAGTAAAGGGATCCATACAATGGATTTTGAAGACCAATTTATAGAATAGGATGAGAGAGAGGGAAAAAAGAGCACTAAATCTCTTCAATTCTCTAATAGCCTTCCATTTTTAGTTTCAAATTTGAAAGATAGTCCATGAAACACCACCTTTTATTTTTCTCTAACACATGAGGCATATTGGGTTGATGATATTCATGCAAGTATGGTGTAGAATAGGTGTAGTGTGAGATAATTTAGCCTTAATTGACCTAATTCAAGGTATGAGCATGCCAACTTGGTCAACCACCCCTTCTCTTGGTAATTAGAATGATAACAAATGGTCTATCTTGGCCTTAATAGATCCTTAACTAGACCACCTCTCTTTTGCATGTTAATAAGGATTAAAAATTTCCATGTTATCCATTATGGTAATTAAATGTGCATGAATTAATCAATACAAAAGTTAAAAGATCATTTATGATCTTCAATTCATGCTCTTAACATCCCTCTATTCCAAGAGACCTCTTCCTTAGCTGGCCAAATAGGCCTACTAGGCAACTAAGCATATTCACTCATTATTAGTCACTTAGATGGAAATGAGAATTTCATAGAACCTTGATAAGGGGTTAGTGTTCTTGATTCATTACCAATAAATAATCTTATATAGTTATTTATGCCTTTTTAGATAGTGTACACCTATTATTCTTACTCATCCAGGTGACTAGGTCATCTTTCATTAGCACTTCTAAACTACCTCTTTAGTCTAGGCATGTAAAAGAATTTTCATGGATAATTGGGTGTATTATGTGGCCTGATATGGTGGAATACACTTCACATCATCTTACTAAATGATTTTCAATTTTCCATCTAGTTATGCAGCTTATAATCACTATGAAACCTTACAAAATAGGGGTATTTGTTACATCTATATAGGTGTCAGTACAATTCAAGGGAATGACTAGGACCTTATTAGAGTTTGATATGTGTTTCAAGTATTTACAAATACAAACTAGGGTATTTTGATATATATATATATATATATATATATATATACATATATATATATATATACATATATATATATGTATATATATATATATGTATATATATATGTATATATGTATATATATATATATGTATATATATATGTATGTATATATATATGTATATATATATATATATGTATATATATATATGTATATATATATATATGTATATATATATATATATATATGTATATATATATATATATATATATATATATATTTATATATATATATAGGTTCTTCTCCATTGGGTTATTTGATATGGTGGAATGTGGCCTAATATGGTGGAATACACTTCACATCATCTTACTAAATGATTTTCAATTTTCCATCTAGTTATGCAGCTTATAATCACTATGAAACCTTACAAAATAGGGGTATTTGTTACATCTATATAGGTGTCAGTACAATTCAAGGGAATGACTAGGACCTTATTAGAGTTTGATATGTGTTTCAAGTATTTACAAATACAAACTACAGTATTTTGATATATATATATATACATATATATATATATATGTATATATATATATATATATATGTATATATATATATATGTATATATATATATATATATGTATATATATATATAGGTTCTTCTCCATTGGGTTATTACCAAGGTTTTAGGAAGGGTTTTAGATAGTTAACATTATTAGGCATTATTTATAAATAATATATCCCTAACCATTAAACTAACCCAATTAATATTGAGTTTTTTGGAGTATAATAATCACTCAAATAACCATTTGGACCCATAAAACTACTACAAGTACCAAACATAAAATTGTGCTCTCTCAAGATCTTGTATAATGCAAAATAGGGTCTCTAAGGTAATTGGGCTCTTAGTGATGATTCATAGATCTGGGAGGCTTGGTGAGTTAATAAATTCTATGATTATAAATTCAAAACACCACATTCCACAAAATTCTTGGGATCCCATGAAAAAATTCATCCATGTTTTGGTCATAAAATGTATACCTTCTTGAGTCCCTCCCATGGCATATAGTGATTTCAAAAACCCTTTTTCATTGATGATTGCTCATATTGCATAGATCCCATGAGGAATAATATATGATTAAAAATCATAATTTGAGAGCCTCCCTAACATATCCAATAGTCAATCCTCCCCATGCACACGTCCTTGAAGTTCTGAGCTCAAAATAGGAGCCTCTTTAGCATAATAAGACTGTGTGCAATCAAAGATGGATCCTAAGCAAATAGGTCATCCAATGGTTTTTTTTTTATCTAAAATATTTATATGAGGTTTTAAACATATATAAACATTTCTAAATATAATTTATAGGAACTATTATCTCCTTAGTTAGCCCTATACTTGACTTTCCTATTCCTTAGGGTTTTAGAGCAACCCTATAACCTTGACCTTAAAGGTTTCTTTTGAAGGATTTATTCTCTCTCTAGGGTTAAAAATAACTATGTAAATATTCCTTGTGACAGTAATTCCATATAAAACCCTCATAAATCATCCTCTATACATGATTCAAAGAACTTTATCCATTCTTCTCCAAGGCTTTGCCTGTACGAGTTTAATGGGCCTAACTATAAGAAGTGTGAATATCACCATTTGATTGGAACTTAATACCTTATCACTGATTGTAAAATGATATAAAATTTTATAAAAAAAAATTATACATTTTATACCCTTATCCATTTCACATATACCTATTTATTCTCATGCTTAAATGACATAACTGTAGGTGTTCACTTAGGGTTTGCCTGGGCTACAAGTGTGTACTTTCGATTCTTAGTATCACCTTGAGGTCTATCTTAGTGATGGAAAAATGATGTATAGGGTCATATTAAATTCATATAATCATCTAATCCTCAACCCAAACCATCTTCCACTCATCTTTGCAATCACAACTTTTCCTTTTCATGACTGGCTTATAGGTCAATTTGGGTCCACCTCTTCAATTTGCTTTATCATTAGGTGAGTGTAATGTGAAATTTAGGTATAAATAAATATAATTATTGTATTTTAAGTATATTATATGCATTATTATTTTCATTTTATACTGGTTTAGGCCTAAAATGGTTAAAGGGTAAATTATCAGCCTGGAACACACATTGGGGAAAATGTTTTAGAGGGGTCTCATGAAGGTTATTTGGTATGAGAAGATCTAGAAGAGAATGAGACATATATCTAGTCTTATTTAATCTTGAATGACTCCATAAATCCTAACTAACTCTCTTTTATGGATTTAATGTATCTCAAACCCAAATGACACTTTTCATTTTAAAAAGACTGTGCATGGCAAACTGACTATGTTTGCACCTTTGACAACTCATCTATACTTAGAGCCCCTTGGCTATATCTATGATTATAACCTAGATAATATGAGATAGAATATTATGATATGTTTTAATATATTTTATTTATGGAAAATATTACAATATCATAAATATAGACACATTACAAGTTTCTTTGGTCAAAATTAGACCTACAAGTCTGCAGATATGTAGGTCAATGAGACCTCTCTTAGCCAACCCTGAAGGCATTGATTAGGGATTATTAATTATCATCACTTTAAAAAAAACCTTAGGAAAAAAGGAGGATCATAATTATTCTCTTAGAGACCAATTGATGTAAGGAATGGTATAAAACCAACCAAAACCTTAATTGCCACCTTGTATATATATGCAACCTACCACTATGTAAAGTTTTTTGCCTTCCTCTGATTACACATGAAAAAATAGGGATTGGAAAATATTTTATAAGGATAATAGGGTCATAAACCATCTCACATATTAATTTTCACTAATAATTTTCACAATGCTCTAAAACTATTAAAAATTGAGGCCTTGTGATTTAAGTTCTTCACTTTACACCCTAAATCCTTAGCAATTGTTCATAAAGTTAAGGAGATTAACTAGATGAATAATTTTTAAAAAAATTCATTAGGGTCCCATATTATATAACCAATATCTTATCCTCTAACTCTCTTCCTCTTATACATACTGATGCAAAATGATTGGCCATTGTGGGTCTGCCAAGAAGTCGATGGAGAAAGTACATAGGTTTTTGACTTATTTTGGATTAAGAATCATGTATTTTCTTATATGATAATTTAAAATAGTTTTACATGAGATATATGGCCTTATCTAACCATAAACTAACTGTTCCATTTTGTACAAGCCTTGGAAACACCTACAAAACCTCATTATTTTGCATTTTTCTATGTTAGAGACCTTAAAAAACTATTGGAGGATGATAAGAGAGAAATGATAATTCAAATATTATTTTAAATTGTATATTATAGGTGGAGGTAATTTTAAATGTCACTTTTCATGTGTGTGGGGACTCTTTATATTAATGAAAGATATTTGACCCTTTAAAAGACCCCTTTATATAAGACCACTTTATAATGATACAAAATGGATATGAAACTTTTTAAAGATCATAAATTCAATGTGAGACATTATCCATAGGCTTATAATATTAAGGTTAACCCATATGTCATATTTCAAAGGGCATCTAATGACTTGGAGAGCTAATTCAAGCTTGAAATATGCTTGACAAAATAGACCATAGAAGACAACCTTGGATACATCATTAGACCTCATGTCAAGACTCAAACATGAATTGGACACCTTATACATATTTATAATAAGGTACATCCTTAATAAGTGGCTAAAAAAGGAGAAATATAATAATAATAATAATAATAAACCTTAACCTTTCCAAATACCTTAATTTATGCTAAAATACCTTAACTTTGTCAAACAAGGTATAAGCCACTTTTTAGGCTTAAAAGGCACTTGAAACCATTTCACTCACCCAAGGACAACCTATGACAACCTAAAACATCATCCACTGACTCAAAACATTATATCACATAAGGACTTATTCAAGCAAACCATAGTTTATATAGTGAACCCTTAAACAATGCTAAAAAGGTTTAAAAAAACCATTTGAAGATCATGACCAGATTTAGGAAGCCTTATGCAAGCTTGAAGGTCTCATGAAAAAGTTTAAAAATATAAGGGTTAATACTTAATTTGAGAAGCCAAATTATCGACATTATTGGTGACTCATAGAGGTTTACCTACCTCTTAGTTAAGAGAACCAACTATCTCATCCTTTGGGTAAGGGATCCATACATTACTATCATGACTTGAGATGACAACTCTTCTTGGAATATCAAACAAACTTAACACCTTACAAGATTTCAAGGATTGCAACAAACTCCCACTCAAAAAATAATTAAAACACATCAAACAAATTAGGAAGCAAATGCACCACACTTGTGTTAACAAACACTTATTACAAATAATACAAAGATAACCTACTATAAAAAGCTAACCTAAATAATCCTTTCTCCTCCTAGGTAAAAGGGTAAGTCTCTTGGATCCTTTAGTCCATGATATAAATAATGTCATTAATAAAATTACCTCCTAGGCCTTGGTATTATTCTATTCATATTACTATTAAATTTCACTCCTTTTATCATGTTCTCAAGTGAGGTGATATATAAAAACCAATCTCCTATGAAGATATATTCCTCTTTTACTTCAATATTATTCTTATATTTTTTATTAGTTGCAACCTCAATAAATGGTACTTCATATAAACATGATTTTTAAGTCTTTATAGCATCTTGGGTGACCTCATTCTTCCTACCAGTTGATGCAAGCTCATCAAGATCTTTTAGGATCTTTGTATACTCCCTCCAAGATGCATCAATGTCCTCAATGAGTGTGTCTTGACCAATCTCCTCATGGGTATGACCTTAAATATGAAATGTGCCTTCACATAGGCCTTCAATTTCTTGAAGAAGCTCAATATACTAATTCTAATAATATTTTACTCTCCTTATTGATCAATATGAATTAGACTAACCTAAACAACATCTTCATGCTTTTACTCAAGAGCTATAGGGTTGTCAAGGGTTTCAAATCCTTATATATAGCTATGGGGTGATTTTAAGGAAAAATATTTAGGTTTAACTTCTTTCTCATTATTAACCATGTAAAAATCATCAAAAACCTTAACTTGTTTACTTAGAGGGCCTTCACTTTTATACCAACTACAAATTCTTTATAAAGCTTCCTTCTAGGCTCAATAATTCCTCCTTCAAGTTCTAGATCAACCATATTGATCTCTTAAATTCCTTCAATCAAATGATAGTATATTTTAAGTTGATCAAGAACATTCCCAATCTACCTACTAGTGTCTTTAGGCTTGTTTTGATCTTATAGTTCATCAAAGATAATATAATCTTCTTGTGCCAAAGTTTTCATACATATATATTCAAGCTCCTTCATGAAAAAAAGGTAAAAATATTTCCAAACATTATCAATCCTTTCTTTCTCATCAAGAACTCCCATTTCAATCATTGCTGCAAGTTCTTCTTGGACTTCTTCAAGCTCACATTTTACAAGCTAATCAATCTCTTCCTATATGAAACATGGAATCTCCATAAGGTCTAAAACCATATCTACTTCTTAAAGTAAATCATGGTTGCTCTGAGTAGCTTCCTCTTCATATAGACTATGTTCATGAGACTGAATTTCTTCATTTAGATCATCATTTACAATGAAATAAGGGATTTCATCTAGAGAAATTATTTTATCTTAGCTACTATAATCACCCTAAGGACTATTCAACTATACATATTTTATATATATCACTTGAACATATTCACTATAAAATTCTTGGGGAAAAATTTTAGTTGATACTGGACCTTGCTTGATATGAACTACCATTCACCAAGTTTATTTTCTTTCAATTCTAGTTCTTTCATCTAAATGGCATACATATCAAGCAGTTTTTTATCCTAGGTACCTGGTCCAATAAGATCACCATGTTTTTTTTCCTTCATAACCCTTCCCTTATAGATATTTCTTTTCATTTAGATGTTACTCATCTTCTCTCCAAACCATAGGTCATGCTTTAAATAGGGAAAAGGTGGGAGGGAAAGAATTTACAATTTGTAGAGTAGGAACATAAGTCTTTATGGGTTGTGCTTTAGTGAGTTTAGGGGGTGAAGGGGTACTATGAAATCTTGAGAAATTCCTAGGCTTGGTACTCATAACCTCTTTCTCATTTTTCATACCTTGACATCCATGGGTAATTTGAGATTGAGGAAGGGGTGGGGAGATTTGAAATCTTGGGAGCCTCCTTGTTTTAACCTTTTCAACCTTCTTATCTTCTTAATTTGGATTTGGCATGGGAGGAGTGGTCCAAAATTTTTGACATGGGGTAGTGAAAGGCTCATAGTGATGGTTGTATTGAGATTGATGATCCTTCAAGGTTAATAACTCATTCTGAATGATTTGACTCATCCATTTTATCTCATTCCATTCATTAGAGGAACTAGGTGTAGCTTGAAATAGTGGTTTGGAAGGGAAGGAGGGATAATACTCTTGATATCAAGGTTACCAAGAAGGATGATAGTCAGTCTAATCATGTGGATAACTTAAGTCATGTAGTAGATAAGACTCATCATAAGTCTAATATGGATTAATATAAGACTCATATGGTTCATTGTGAGATTTTCATGGCTCATGGTACTACTGATAAAGGAGTGTAGGGAAATAATTCCCTCCATATCTATATATTGAACACCATGAGACAAACAAAGAAAAATAAAACTATCAACAAAGTTATTCTTACCCTTGGATGAAGACCTTATGATGCCCTTTTGTATGAAACTTAGATGCTAATCTACCCTCAAAATGCCTGAATCTCCTTAAGGTCACTAAATTATAAGAATAAATATTAAAACCTCCCTAAATTTTGGCCCCATTAGGTATGCCAAAAAATATTATCATTTTATATTGTACCCCTGAGGCAAGTATGTTTTAGACTTGCCTCATCTAGTTGATACAATGGAATCACCTCTAGCTATATGTATTCTATTAGGTGAGGTAAATCCTAGTTTTGGGGATAGATCCCCTGATGAATCATATAAAATAAACTTCTAAACCTAATTTATTGTTAATTAAATGGGATATATAGATGAATGAAACAAACCTAATCTATGGGAAGTGATGCACCAATATATTTGTCTCCTCTAATTGATCCTTAAACAACACGTATGTTTAAGATAAACATTGATTACTGACACACTCTCTCTTTTAAAAAATCATACACATCAATGATTCACATATAGGTTGTTCTAAATGACTATGAACCAAGGATGATGAATGAGAGGTTTGGTTCAAGATACTATCAATCAATTTTCACTATGATCATAAGTATAAACACCTTTACACACCATGGAACTTGCATAAGATGGTCTTACTAGTACTTATGTGGAAATAAGGACTTAAAATGGAGAATAATAAACCACTTGTGTAAATTATTCAAGCATAACACAATCTAATACCAACATAGATAGAGGGTGAATCAATTTTTTTATGATCTCAAAGGCAATAAAATACAATTTTGGTAGAACTTTCTCATACCTAGTAGAGGGATGCATACAATGGATTTTGAAGCCCAATTTATAAATAAAGATGAGAGAGAGAGGGAAAAGAGATCACTAAATCTCATCAATGATCCAATAACCTTCCATTTTCAATTTTAAATATAAAATATATTCCATGAAATGCCATATTTTAGCTCTATTCAATGCATGAGGCATGTTGGGTTGATGATCTTTATGGAAGTATAGCATATAATAGGTGTAGTGAGAGATAATTTAGTATTGTTTGACCTCATTAAAGGTATTATCATTAAAACTTAGTCAACCATGCCTTATCTTGGTAGTTATAATGGTAGGATATGGTCTATCTTAGCCTTAATGAAGCCTCAACTAGCCCACCTCTCTTTTACATGTCAATAATGCTTTAAAACTACCCTATTCTCCATGATGGTCATGAAATGATCATTAATGCCTAAATAAAGTAGTTAAAATATAATATATGATCTTTAGTTAACCCTCTTATAATCTATCTGTGCCAAGATACCTCTTCCTTAGTTGGCCAAATAGGCCTACCAGGCAACTAGGCCTAGTCACTTGGTATTAGTCACTTGGATGGAAATGAGACTTTCATATAACCTTGATAATGGGTTAGTGAGATTTATTTAGTAAAAAAAATCATATTATACTATTATTTGTTTTTTTTTATACAATTTACACCTACTATTCTTTCTTATCTAGGTGACTAGGTCATCTTTCATTAACACTTCTAAACTGCCTCTTTAGTCTAGGTTTGTAAGATTATTTACAAGGGGAATTAGGTTTAGTTTTTCTCCTAAGAATTTTTAATACACTTAAAATTATCTTATTAAATTCTATACAATTTTACATCTAGATTTACGCCTTGGATTCACCATGAAACCTTATAAAATAAGGGTATTGGATGCATTTGCATAGGTGTCAATACAATTTAGTGGAATGAACATGACCTTATCAGAGTGTGAGATTTGTTTCAAGTATTTCACAAGAAAAACTAAGGAATTTTGATGAATTTTTTTTAGGTTTTTCTCATCGGGTTATTATCAAGGTTTTAAGAGGGATTTTAGATAGTTAACATTGTTAGGGATTATTCATAAAGAATAGATCCCTAACCCTTCAAATAACCCCACCAAAATTGAGTATGGGGAAAATAATAATCACTTATATAACCATGTGTAACCATGAAACTTATGATATAAGTACCAATTATAAAATTATGCTCTCTCAAGCTCTTGCATAATGAAAAATAAGGTCTTTAAGGTGCTTGGGATCTGAGTGATGATTCATAAGATAGGAGGTTTAGTGAGTGAAAAAATTATAGGATTATAAATTAAAAACCCCAAAAAATTACACAAAATTATTAGGATCCCATGAAAAACTTCGTCCAAGTTTTGAGCATAAAACTTATACCTTCTTGAGTCCCTCCTAAGGTAAATAGTTATTTTGACTACCCTTTTTCCATAAGAATTACTCATACTATGTAGAACCATTAAGGAATAATTAATGATAAAAAATTGGAATGTGATATCCTCCCTAACATATAAAATAGTAAATCCTTCCCATGCACATTTACCATGAAGTTCTAAGCTCAAAACATGAGCCTTTCAGGCGTAATAGAATTATGTGTGCAAGAAGAGAGGGATCCTAAGCAAATAGGTCACACAATTTTTATTTTTTCCTTGGAAATGAATATTTGAGGTTTTACACATGTATAAATATATTTTTAAGGAGGTACTAGCTCCTTACTTATCCCTAAACTTGACATCACTATACCTTAGGGTTTTAGAGTAACTCTACAAACCTGACCCTAAAGGTTTCTTTGAAAGGATTTATTCTCTCTAGGGTTTAAAATCACTGTGAAAATATTATTTTTGACACTAAGACCCTATATTACCCTCAAAAATCATCCTCTATGAATTATTCAAATCACTTTCTCCATTTTTATCAAAGGCCTTGCCTGTAGGAGTTTAATAGGTCTGTCTACAAGAAGTGTGAATATAGCCCTTTGATTGGCACTTGATGCCTTATAAATAATTATAACATTATAAAAAAATTTATAAATATGTATTAATACCTTTTATACCGTTATAAACTTCACATACACCTCTTTATGTTTATGCTTGCATGGCAGAACTATAGGTGTTAGCTTAGGGTCTGTTTGGGTTGCAAGTGTGTACTTGATCTTCTTTTTAGCACCTTGATGTCTCTTGAGTAATATAAAAAAGATTTATAGGTTAATTTTAATTATATATAACCATCTATTCCTCCACCAAAACCATCTTCCACTCTGCTTTGTAATCATAGATCTGCCTTTTCATGATTGGCTTGTAGGCCAATTTGGGTTTACCTCTTCAGTCTGCTTGATCATTAGGTGAGTGAAATGTGAAATTTGGGTCTAATTGAGTATAAATTATTATTTTTTAATTTTCTCATATGAATACTTAGGTTACTTTTATAATATTTAAGGCATAAAATGGTTAAAGGGTAAATTGTTTGCCTAGAACACACACTGGGGAGAATGCTTTAGAGGGCGTCTTATGAAGGTCATTTGGTGTGATAATATATAGAAGAAAATAAAAATTATATATTTTATTATTTAATATTTATTTCCTACCTAAATCCTTCCTAAATATCTTTTATGGATTCAATTATCTTCACATTTATGAGCATCTTTATTCTTGATCACATCCCAAAGAGATAAATAATTGGCATATTCATTGTTGAACACAGTAGAATCAAAGATGGTATCTATATATCATATGGAATATTTAATAGATAATTTATAATGTCATAACACTTCCTTAAATACCTTATATTACTAATCCATTTTTACCAGTTTAATTATGAGATTTTCACAACAATTCAATTATTTACTTCCTTACTAGAAGTAATTCATGCTAGAACATAAATACCTAGGGATTTGAGTTATCTTGTGAATGAAAATTTGTTTTAGATATTTATTAATAATTAGGAATGTTTTATTTTTAAAATTAACTCATATAAAATTGATTATATGTATTTAATTTTATTTCATGTTCCATTAATGTCCAATGTCTCTAAGCTTGTTTTATTCATTTATTTCAAACTTTGATACTTTAGTTTGGTAGGTATGCCACATAGACCTTATATAAATTTAGAGGAATGCCAAAATTTTACATTTTACAAGTGTCACCTTGTCACTAATTTTTCATAAAATTAATTCTTCCACATAGCATACATTCAAAAGTCAGTGTTGGGCTTTGTGTTGAGACCAAGATGGCCAATTCTTGAGATGCCATGAATACATGAAGTGTGAAGGTGAAGGCCATAAATAAATTTTTTTATAATGAAATATATGAATAAAAAATAATTAAATAAAAACTTGTGAAGAACAAAATTTACTAAAAATATATTTAGACCAAATCCTTAAAATAAAACTTATGAAGAACAAAACTTGCAAACAAAAGTTTTGACAACCTAGAAGTCACACTTTGAAAAAGTTATGAAATTCCAAAATATGTGAAGTGTAAAATATATAAAAATCCAAAATTTCATATGATCAAAGGTTATGACAATAAAAATTCATGAACAAAAGTTACAAATACCAAAATTTATGACAACACAGATGCTAAAAACCAACTTCCCAAACAAAAGTTCTAAAGACCAAAGATAGGTGAAATACACAAATTATGAAGTTAAAAATATGTGAAGTATAAAACTTATGATTTTAGGTCTTACTTAATTTATAAAATAATACCAAAATACATTAATATGATAGTCTAAATAAATCACATGGTGAAAACTTAGATAATAAATAAATGCCAATTGTGTTTATATTGAACAATAATCATTTGCATAAAGAATACAAACTTTTAAATCTTTGAATATTCTTGAATACACATAAATTTTGATTAAAAGGCTTTTTAAAAATATAATTATACCTTTCAACCTTTAATGGGTCCTTGATCATGAAAAATGAGAGTGGGGGTGTGTTTAGTACAAAAAATGGTGACTCACAAGGGAGAATACTCAAAAGTATTAAAGAATATAAAATTTTTACTTAGAAATAAGAAATAAAAATAAATAATACCAAAAAAGAATAATTGAATATAAAAATTAAAGATACTCCTAATTTATTTATATAACATACTAACCTTTCCCATACCTTGGATCTATGTGTGATGAAGTGATTTTATTTTACTCTTTCCTTAAGGATTTTTACAAGGAAATGGAATAAACTATAGGTTTCATTATAGTTTCCTTGAATCATGTAAAAACTAAGGAAGAACATGCATTTCTCTCCTAATATCTGGGCATCCATAGACATGATATATATACCTTTGGTTCCTCCTCTTTTCTTCCCTCATATTCTTGCATGATGTGTGATACATTGATTTTATTTAATCATGTGAGTATTTGATCACTTTTAGATTTAATTTGAGTTAACTAATCACTCTTTAGGATGCATTTGTCCTCTTTTTTATATAATTCAAGTATAATAAGGAAGGTAGGAACCATTGTTAGTTGGTGTATGTGAAAATTTGATTAACCAAAATGTCCCTACCAACTATATCCATATTAATGGTTAGTACCTTAAACAAGTATTAACATGAGAAGTGTATTTCATCCAAAGAGATGAGAAAACTTTCTAAATTTATATGGAGTAATGAGATCATATTTTACATACTTTATAGAATATTTAATTTTGAATAACCATGGCTAATTTTTCACATACCTAAATTTTGAAAATCTTAGACATAAGGATGCAAAACCTAAATAAAGCCAGTTTTTGTGTTCCATTTTATGTCCTTCCCACACTTATTCTTATTTTAAAACCTCTCTTATGGATTCAACATACATAAACTTAAGAATGAATTAAAATCCTATTGAATTAGATATTATCTTGGTGATACCAAGACAAATCAATTAGATTGTCAAAAAATAAAGATGTCTATCCTAAAAAATTGGGGAACTAAAATAAAGGAAAATAAAATGCTAAAAATAGGAAATGTTAATCTAGAAAGCATAAAACTACTCAATAAACCTAACTATAAAATAAATAAATATAACCTACTCCTACCTCTACCTCAACACTTATTATCATTTAGGGACATCTCTATATGGTATAACCATGAATTAGTGCTTCAAAAACTACCCATTAAATGGATATGTCAGTCCATTACCTTAGAGCTCACTTAAATGGAAAGTATTATTACCCAAGATATCTGATATCTAGTAAGGTCTAGTCTATAAGGCTATAAATTTGTCATGTTGTCCTTTATTTTGATGGGTTTTGTCCCATAATAACACTAGATCAGATATTCTAAATTCTTTAAACTTTTCTCTTCTATCAAACCACCTTTCAACCAAGTCTTGATGTTTACTAAAATTAAGCAAGGATTCATTCCTTGAATCCTGCATGTCTATTATATCCAATAAATAGGAATCCACTTTATCACTAGGTTCTATGTACTCCTACATAAATTGATATGTTGGTAATTTGAGCATGATTAGGAATACTAATTGTCTTCCATAAACTACTAGGTAAGGTGAAGCTTTGAGGGCCTGCTTGAATCTTGGTTGGTCTACCCATAATTCAAATTTTAGTATATTAATCCATTCTTTAGGTTTGTCTATAGTTAAATTTTGTATGGCATCAATCAAGTTTTTATTTGTCAATTTAATCAATCCATTTATTTATAGGTAATGATTGGAAGATGACCTAATGGTGATATGATTGTCATGGACCATTTAATGAACTAACTGATCAAAATACTAGACCAGTATCACAAACTAAGGAAATGGGGATACCAAACCTATTTGTGATGTTTTCTTCCCAAAAATTGATTATGTCCTATGATCTAGAACATTTTATAGCTACTGCATCAGTCCATTTGGTGTAGTAGTTTATGGTTATGAGCAAAAATTTATTGCTAGTTGAAGAATTTAGGTTGATGAAACTAATAAAATCCAACCCCAACTAAGAAAATGGCCTTCCTTCAATGACATGTTGTAATAGAATTACTGCATGCACTTAGTGTATTTTTCCCAAGACCTGACATTCATGGTATATTCTTACATTGATGTGTGTATATTTAAACAATGCTAGCCAATAGTAACCCATTCTAAGGATCTTATGTGTTATGGTATTTCTAGATAGATGAACACTACCAATATTCTAGTGTAGGTTATCTAGGATTTTTTGATATTTTTCTCATGATACACATCTTAGGTAGATGCCTTCATAATTTACTCTATAGAGGATTCCTTCTTTGATCATATAGTGAATAGATTTGAGCCTTGAGACTCTATTATAGTCTCTAATAATTTTTAGGGGACAAGTAACTATGAGTAAATAAAAATGATATCAACATACCAATCTCTTATAGATACGTGGGTCTGATAGAAATTCTTAATGGTGATGCATGAGTTAGGCTTTGTCATAAGCTAAATAATGCTTTGTCCTCTAAGAAATTTGGTAGGCTTTATTTGTATGTCAAAATCTTATAATTTTTACATCCATTTTCCTCCGCTCTCTCCTAATACATTTTATTTTAGAGTGACATTGATATTAGGGTATGGCATTATAATGATAATCTTATTTCTCAAGATGTAAGATCTAAATTTATTTACCTCTTCGAAGAGAGAAAAAATCTACTTGTCTATCATGGATTACTTAAGCTTTTATTCTTTAAAATTTGTGATCATGAATGTAATAGGATGATAGTTTCATCCTTCTTCTAGGTAAGCATAGTAGTAATTGTGTGTTCTAAAGTAAATAAGTATAAGGAAAATTACTTTTTAAAGTCTAGGATTATTAACATTGAATCCTAATATATGGCATCCTTAATGTCTTGAAAATAATTTTAGGCCTCTGGTGTCTATTCTACTTTGTCATATTTCTTAAGAACTGCATTTAAAGTTCTAACAAGGTTTTCAAAAGCTGAGATAAACTTCCTCACAAAATTTATCTTCCTAAATAAATACTTGATCTCTTTCTTGTTGTTTGGAAATGCAATCTTGGAAATCAATTAAACTCAACTCAAATAGATGGTGATCCTATCCTTGATGATGATGTGACCCAAAAAATTACCCTTGGTAACATAAAATACACAATTTATTGGGTTTAGTGAGTTACCAAACCTTTTACATCTTTCAAATATTGATTATAGATGGCTTACATGATCATTTAAATTCTTAGAGAAAATATTGAGGTCTTCCATTTAAATGATTATGCATTCACCTATTACCCTTGAAATTTGTGGTCCATGTATTGCTAAAAGTTGGATCCTAAATTAATTAGGGAAAAAAAACATCATTTTATATACATAAGTGCCCTATTTCTGGTAAATATAGTCTTCATCCTATCTTCATATTCTACCAACACTTGGCTATATCCTAAAAATTTGTCCAAGAAAGACATGATTCTAGAACCACTTAATATCTGGATCACCTCATCCATGAAAGGTAGAGGTTATTTGTCTTTATCAAAATCCTTATTTAGGTTCTTGAAGTTAACATATAATCTGATTTCCCCACTATTTTTTTGGATATGAACAATTTTACAACCTAAGTTGAGTGTTTGATAGGGACCACTATCTTAGTGTTCAACAACTTCTCTACTTCCTTTTGAATGAGTGGTTCTAATATGGGATTAACTAGTCTGTGTATTTATCTAAATGTCTTATGGTCTAGCTTCAATAGGATTGTATGATTGATGACACTAGGATTAAAAACCTTCAAGTCTTAATAATTCCATGCAATCACATATTTATACTAGATGAGAAAATATTTCACCCTTTGTCTTTATTCTTGGGCGAAATTGAGACTAATTTTGACATAGTGTGGATCACTCCCATCCCCCAAGTTCTCCTTGTTGAACTCAGTTTCATTGACTATGGTCTACCTCAAATACTAAGCTTGTGGATCCATATCAAATTATCTCTCCAAATAAACCATACCTAAAGGAAGAAATTTTTATTTGAGTTGAATAACTCCTTATCCTAATTCCTCATAGCATAAATAAATGATTTCTTTATCATCAATTATTTGAGATTAATTTTTTTCTAAATTGGTTAATAATTGGATAATATGTTGATCATCATCAAACACCTAGAAATTTTATATATTGTTAAGAACTAATGGTAAAGGTAAAAGCTCAATAATAACCTCTATACTTTGGACTCTTATAATGGTGCTAAGTTGGTAGCTAAATTAGCAAGTGAGTTAGTAGCCTAGTTATATTACTTAAGAATAAATACTTTATTGAATGCCTCAAATGTCTTAATCAAATCCTAGGCCTGTTGTTTGTATATTTTAAGATATGATAATCTACAATGGTATTTATTTATAACTTATTTAATCACTAATGATAAATCTTCATATACTAGTAGTTTATTGAAATTATTTTTGAAATCAAATTACAATCCTAGAATCAATGCTTCATACTCTGCTCTATTATTGATGTGTATGATACTAGGTAATTATTATCTAGTGGGTAAACTATTTCAACACTAATTCCTTATAATTTATTATATCTTACACCATAAAAGTAGAGAGTCCAAAAATTGGAAGGTACTTGGGTTTATATCCTTTGCACCTTATGTTTTTGATAAAGGAATAAATCCCAAGATTGGGATATTTATAACTTATTTCTTCATTTTTAGCATTATATTCCATGATGGGATACTTCATCCTTGAACCTAAATCAATTTTAATTTGATTTGGAATACCTCTCTAAGGTATCCAAATGTGAGAGAAGTTAATTGCTACATACTCATTTAACATCTCTAACTAATCTTTACCTAGTAGTAGTTCATATCCCTATGGGATATCAACCACAAGGATGTATATAGTCATCTACACATGCATCTCAAATGCAAAATGAATGTGAATGTTTTTTAACTCTCCAAACACATGTACTACTATTTTTTCCAATGATGAAACTATCCTCTTAGATGGGCTTGCAGTTAATTCTAACTTTTGGTAAATATAAGTTGGTATCCCAATGGCAAAGGTTATAGAATCAACTAAACAATTATGTATATTCTTACTAAATGCTATGATAGTTAACAATAATGGAGTAAATTCTAGTTTAATCTTGTATATGACAATTATATGAGCATATTTTTGCTTCTCTTCAGTAGACTTCCCTATAATAGACCTCGATAGGAGCTCCTTATCTTCAGTAATTGGAGCCAGTTCATGAAGAGTGATGTTTGCCTTTATCTTCTTAATGTCCTGAATGATGTTTTATCCTTATTTTATATGTTATTATTCATAGTCTGATTGTTCCTTTTGGTGGGAGGTGGATTGTTATCAGCCTTCAGATTTGGGGGAATAGACATATGATTTGGAGTATTAGACATAGTGAAAGGTTGTTTGTTCCTCAAATTATAATTACTTCTCTAGAAATGTTGGAAATCTTATATCTCATCCAATTTATCTTTTGGCACATTATCATATTCACTTGGGATGGGAAACTCATAATTTTTAAAGACTATAGTTGTTCTTGGGGAACTATTATCATGGGGGAACTCTTGTGGATTACTAATTAAATCTTGCCTTACCATCTCTATCTAGAATATTCTAAATGCTTCATAGAATTGAACACAATAAAGCTCACCATGTTGTGATGTGTTATGAACACTACACTAATTGGGTAGATATGTCTCCACTATGTTAATATTTGGAAACTTATTATCTTATTATTATTCCATTTTATTTTTAGGATTGTTGAAATTCTAGTTATATCTTTGAAATCCAAAATTTTGATTATTGTTCAAAATAGTAGCATTACTTATCTTCCTATACATGCCCAATAAGTCATTTCTTGGATTTTGAAACATCCTTTGTATAAAATCTAATTCCACTTTGTTAGAATCCACACCCTAAAAAAATATGGTATTGGATGGGAATGAATGTTGACTCTATTATTGACCATTCATTTGTATAGGGTTGTTTAAGAAGCCATAGTTTTGATTTGATATATGTTGCATCATAGGAGGAAGTAAATATAATTGATTATGATTAAATGATGGGACATTTTGATTCACACGAGGTATTGGATTCAAATCTAGGAAAATAACATTAAGGGTGGGAGTGTCTGATATCATAAGATTTACTTACATGTCAATGTTGATCATTTATTCATAGGCCAGTGATAAAGTGTTAGTAGAATCTATTCATAGACATATTGTGGTAATTAGATCAAGTAAATTATTATACATTTAAAGTGTAAGTTGCAATGGTGGTTTAAATGTAATACTTAACCAAGTGTAAATATTATGAAACCTTGCATCAAAAGCATGAATTGGATCATTAGGCTCCCTCTTCATACTGGTGAAAAGATGATATACCACACTCAAACTGATAAGTTATCTAAATCAGGTAAGAAAAGTGATTTGACATGAGTTCCATGAAGTAATCAAATTCTTTTACAAATTAAGGAACCAATTATGAATAACATCTTGCAATGCGAATAGGAAAAGATTGCTTGCAACATCCTCATCAAGAACTTTCGTCAATATTAAAGGAGATTTGAAAGATTTGATATGTTCCTCTACCATTCTTCCTCCTGAAGAGGAGAAATAAGATTGTGTTTTATTCTTTTTAGGAATTATGTGTTTAATTTCAAAGTAAATAAAGCCCTGAGTAAATGTAAATAAGTAATTAATGTGTTTCAATTATCCTACTAATTTATCTAAATAAATATGTATTTTATCTTTTTTTTAAATAGTAAGAAGTGTGAAGAAATCAAAATTAGCTTATTTTAGGTTGAAACAGATGATGTAAGATATAAAAATTGTTATGTAAGGATGATAATTGTCATAAACAAGACCCATAACTTTATTTCTAAATTGGATAGGAGTGCCAAACTCAAGACACCCTACTCCTTGGTGATATAGTCCAATTTTGGTGCTATTTTCCACTTTTAGTGTTGTTGTCTTGGTGTTCTAGCTTTTTTGGGTTCTATTTGGTAGGACTGTGACACCTTGGTAGTGAAATATTAAAGCCTAGGTTTATGTAGAGCTTGATGTGTGTCTGATTCAATCTTCAAAACCCTTAAGAGCTCCTAGTGATTAAACTTGAGTAGAAAAATTGAGAAAGAGAGGAGGGGTTAGTGTGTAAAGGATATGTTGGATGCACTTCACACCCCATATGTGGGCACACTGCCTACATACCAATACTCTGAAGAGGGATCAAGCTAATGTAGTTCTCCCATTTCAAGTGATTGGTGTAATTGTATGATAAATGCAACTATGATGCAAAACTAGAATGTAATTTGGATGACTAGGGACTGGTAAGAGTGATTTAATAGGCTTGAATTAGTTTTGGAAGGTTGTATGTAGAGAATAGGGAAGAGTGATTGATTGTACTTACTTGTATTCTTGCTTCTTTTCTATGAATGAGTGCCAACCCTTCTAAAGGTACATTAAATGGAATTTTATAAGGAAACTAATGATCATGGGTTAGATGAGCTTACATTAGTTTGATAGGGGAAAACATAAGGATTTGGTAAAATTTGACCATTTGAGGATAAAGTAAACATGGACAACAACACCAAAAATGGGACACCCCTAAGTTGTGACACTCTTATCCAAATTAGGCACTATTGTCTTAGGAGGATGAGACCTAAGGGGATGGATTTGGGTCTGAGAGGGTTGATTAGGTCTCAAAAATCCATGTTCTAGAATCTATAGGTGACTAAGAATCAGTGAAAGTCTAGCCAAGAAGGGTTGAGTGAGCAAGAAAGAGGACCTATATGTTGGGTGTTATTAACCATACTCAAGTCATCCAATTTCACATTTTATATGATTACATTTTCCCCTCTTTATCCTAGTGATGGAACAAAGTGAAATAATTGGATAAAATAAAAATATAAAGCATACTTTAACTTACCTATAAGGGAAAATCTCATGAAACTATGTGATGTTGGATGTGTGTAGAGAGAGCATGTTGTGATGTGTGAATCTATAAATAAAAACATGAAGTAGATCAGTTCTTAATAAATACTCTATATCTATAATAAGAATGTATAAAAACTAAGTAAATGAAGAGAGAGGAATGAATACACCTCACTAGGTATGTGAACCAATATAAAACCTATTGTGATGTTAGATTGTGCTGAGTATGTGTTGAATCAAGAATAATATCATGAAGAGAGATAAGTAATCAATTCCTTAGAATTTGGATCAAGATTTTAAAGGTTGGACCTTTGGCTCCATCATCACCAACTAAGTGATTTTATTAAATCATTCATGTGATAATAAATGTTTGGACTATGTGTCTAATCCCTCTGAATAGGTGGCTCAAAAATACAAAGGTTGGACCTTTGGCTTCATCATTACCCCATGAAGTGAAAATATGAAGTGATGCCAATATAGAATATATTTCATATTAGATGGCTCATGGAATCCATGAACGTGATATAGATTCGACACTATGGTGTGAATAGCTGAATGTGTGTTAGAAAATAGGCCACTCGTGGCCATTTTGAAAGATGGATATTAGGCTTATATGAGAGCCACTCCAAAATTGATGTATTGGGATTATATGAAAACAAACTAAGGAACTCAGGTGCTTAGAAATATAAAATTATATGAAATTATAACTTTAATGTGATGTCAACCACCTATAGATGGATTAAAGCATCCAACTACTGAGAATGCCTAGAATAAATCGAACTCAAAAACAAAATAAGATCAATGTGCCATACACATTGACCCCAATCATTGATGTATAGAACATGGATTTTGACATGGAAGTTATGCCAACTACCCAATCCAAACTAAAATTGAGAATCATCATGTTGCACATGATAACCCCTTATATCTAAGAAAATTATGCTAAAACTACTAAATCTAAAGGATCTAGAAGTGCAAAAACTATCCCTAAACTAATTTTTTTTCTATTTCTAGAAACATAATTTTTTCACCTATATAAGAATTCCAAACTATGGAAACCCCTATTTTTGGTTATGTTATAATTTTTGGCTCTACTATCCATTTTTGGTGCTATTGTCTGATGTGAAAATTGATTACTGATATGAGATTGTTCCTATTTTTTGCTTTGATTTGACCTCTAGATTTTGTGCTAACTATTTTAAATGATATTATTTCAATTTATAGGAAGTTTTATCTCTATGAAAAATCCCTTGTTTAATGCCCCCTCTTTTGAGAGTAGGAATGGCAAACTTTCAATGACTACTCTCAAAAGAAAAAAGTCCTACAAGTGTGTTAATTTGAATATATATATATATGATATAGCATTTGATATTTTCCAATATGTTTCAAGATATAGAAAATGTTTATACTGAGATATTGTTAGATCAACAAGGGTATGCCTAGATAGATATAATAATGTAAAAGTGTGAACAAAGTACTAAACTAAAACTAGAAATGTTAATTTTTAGTTGTTAGTTGGAGGGATGGAGTATGATGTCCATCATGGTATCTAAGAAAGAAAAGAAAATGCATGATACAGATCATGGTATTACACACATTTGATAAGCAACAAGAAAACAAGAAACAAGCAAGAATAAAGAAGTAAGAAGCATACTAGATGGGCCAAGGGGCCATGAAAACAAGGGACATGGGTACATGTCACTCAAATTGGAAAAAAACATGGAAGGCATGTTTAAATTCCACATACACATACAAGTGAAATAAACAAAGTTGTCACATAAGCCACATGCACATAGAAGAGTACAAACAAAGGACATTGTAGAATTTCCTAAGGCATACACATGAAAAAGAAGCAAAGGACATTGGTAAATATCCCAAGGGACAAACAAGAGATAGGATGGAATTGAAAATGTAATCACACAAGCTACACTAAGTAAGTAGAAAAAGCATACAATAACATAAAAGAGACAAGCACATCTAATTGATCAAATTAAATGTGAAATTATGCAAGACATGTGTAGTACAAGTCTTGGTATATGCTAATAAATACATAAGTTCTAAATACTAGTTAAATGTTGATGTAGGAATCTGTGTAATCTATATAGTAATGTACATCAGCATGATAACTCAAAGTGTGTAGTGTAGGAATGACATAACCTAAATAGTGTAGTCATGTATAATATGCCCCCACTGGGTATGTATTGTGATGTATGTTTCAAATGTATAAGTAGAAATGCCCCCTCAATGGGTAGAGTGAAGCAATCAAAGAGTTAGATGTCATTATTCACAATCAAAAGAGATCAAGTGAAGCATGGTAGTGTAGATGAATTGACATATAATAGATTGAAATATAAAATGTAAGTCCTAGTATAATATAAGTAATGAAAACATGGATGATGTATACAATCAAAAATGGTTTTTGTTGTTTTTGAAATTTTTTGAATGTTTTTATATTTTGAAGTTTTATATTGTTTTTGTATTTTTGAAAATATTTGAACTATTTAAAATCAATCAAGAGAGTTTATGTATAATCATTGTTGGAAAGAAGTGATACTAATCAATGAGTCTTGAATGAGACTCCCTATCATGGTGTCATATATCAAATAATGGGATCATGCATGATCATGAAGTACAATTGAGTGTTTGAGATTATTTAGATGAAATCTATTTAGTTTTTAATTTCTCTAAAATATATGAAGTTGAAACTGAATATGGTGTCCCCCTATGACTTTGAGAAGTGGATGAAACTATAGGGCTCTTAAGAACCCATCTGAAATTAGGAGAATAAATATGTGATTAGGTGCTCTTGGTATAGTTGTATGAGACTACAATGTAACTACTCTAGGTATGAATACTATCATTAGAAGTCATATAGAATCCTAAAGTTGTGGGGTGTATAAAACCTCTATACGAGTGATGGATGCTATAACTAGCTCTAAACCTAAAGTAGAGTAGAAGCTAGAGGAGAAGTAAAAACTAGTAGAATAACTAGATCTAGTGATTATAAGCTAGTAGATGGCTCTAAAGTGGGGAGCAGTGACTCATAATAAACTCAAATAATTGTAATAACTTGATTATCATGAATGAAATTCAGACATATGTGAACTATAGAAGGTACTACCTTGATTTTTTGAAACCATGGTCAACCAAGTAGCATGTTAAAAACTCTTATGCTAGGAACTATAGTGAATGGTGTATCCAAATGTGTAGGGCCAACCTATAATGAAATTATTATCTCACCCAATGAATCTAAACATGCCCATTGAGCCCACTAATAACTATATCAGTAGAAGTGATATCCTACTTTGAATAACCCAAATTCTATAGTAGTGTGAAGGTGTACATATCAAGATTGGAACCATTATTAATGAGTACACTATGGATAGGCTAATTATGGATATGTTTTATAATAAAAAGTGTAATGTAACCTATATCATCCTCTAAAATTTCCTAATCTAAAAAAGATATTGAAGCCCTGAATAAAAATTTGGACTCATACACACCTATCATACCCCTCAAAGGATGTGTCTCAACTGAAGATGCCTAGTATGTAGATGGTAGAGGATGTGTATGGTATGTATGATGAACACCTAATTTTTCCTCTTTATCTTATTTTGAATGTTGTGGAAATGGATATGAAAATATTTTTAAAGCCTTACCTTATGTTGGCTTTGTCTTTGGAGGCTCAGCTGAAGTGCCTTGATCAAGTAGATTATCATCTATCAAATCTTGTATCTTATGTCGTAACTAATGCATCTATTTATAATGTGACCTAGTTCCCTATGAAAATAAAAAAAATACATGTTGATCATATCCATGTGGAAGAGGATTTTCTAGATCTACTTCCCAAATAGGTGGGAGAGTGATGATGTTACATTCCAATAACTACTATAGAACTCTAGTTGGAGAAACTGGTAAATTCATAAATGAACATCAAGGAGATGATAATAAAACCACACATTTAGGGGGCTAAAAATCCACATTTATGTTGGTTGATGCTGATTCTTATTGTCACTGATTTTGACCTTCTATGGGACTTTGCTATTACTCTTGTTTTTTGTGTTTAGAGTAACCGAATACTTGAGTCTGCCCATTGAGACTAATTTGACTTCTCTTCCCTTGAGTTTATGACATAATTTGGTGAAGGAAGAGAATCTTTTAAACATAATGGATTCATGGAATGCTGGTAAAAGGCCCTATTTAAAGATGTCTCGTAGCTCTTGATCAACCATGGGGCTAGTTAATTTATCTAGAATAGTCTTGTATTTGAGAACACAACCTATGAGGGGCTCATTTGACCTTTGTTTCTATTTTGAAATATATACATATGAAATATTTTCACCAATGTTGATACTAAAATGTGCTAGGAACATGTCTGCTAAAGGATTGAAAGCTCTGATTGACTGATTCAATAGAATATAAAACCATTGTAGAACATAATCCTTTAAGATCCATGGAAAGATTTTTGTATGTATCTAGTCATTGGGTACATAATCCAAACATGTTGCATGAAAATCTCCCAAATGTGTCTCTGGATCACCCTTACCATCATATAGAGTAAGCTTGGGTTGAATAAAACCTAGTGGTAAGGGTGTTGAAGCAATGTGACATGCCAATGGTGTATGCAAAAGAGAAAAAGAATCTAATGCCTATATAGGTCTAGAAACACCTTGATCAAGATGTTGTACCTTGGATTGAAGAGATCTTATCTCTTTCACAAGGGCTTCCACATCAAGAGATAGGGATGAACTAGCTATAACTAGTGGCATAGAAGAAGGTTGGTATGCTATAGGGGTGGTTGAGACATAGTTACCCCTATAGTGTCTTTCTAAATTGGTTTCTCTATGGGGATGGAAGACTCAAGTTGATTAGCCTTTTCAATTTCCATGATAAATTAAAAAATTAGTGTAAGATCTCTAGGTTGTTTCTTAAGTCTTTCTCTAAAATTTTATAAAATCAAATCTTTATTGAGTATAACTTCATTATCAATAATGGGTAGAAGTGGATCAATAGTCCAATGTGGTAGAGCATAAGAATCAATGTGTACATCATCATTTTTATTTTCATAATGTTCTTTATCAAAATTATCATCATTAAAATTGGTGTGACCTAGATTGTAGAATCTATGTCTGAAACCTGAGTTGGTTGTTTATCCATGGTATATGGTTGAGTTGTAGGAATCTAGGTGAATTCAGGAGGATTGACACTAAGTCTTACACTTCATCATGAATGAATAGATGTAATGAAACTAGGTGGAATAAGGAAAAGACTTGGATAATAGTATAAAATATTAAGCTGATATAATCTATACAAGGAAGTGGAATATGCATAGAAAGGATATAGAGCTCCCAAGCATGTAAGGTGATACCTTAAAAATGCGTAGGTGCTTGTATATGTAACTAGGGATTTTTCAAAAATGCTTGTGCCAAATACTATAGATGTTTGATTTTTGAATTTATTATCTTAAGTTTGATATGCAATTAAATTGTCAGAAAAATTATGTGAAAAGTACTAGAAAATAACTAAGAATGTATTAGATACAACTAGGGTTTTGAATGATTTTTTTCAAAATTAGTGCAGTAAATTGAAAATTTTATAGAAAATTTATTGTTTTAATTTTTTAAAATTGAGGAAAAATCTGAAAATATTTCTAAAATTAGTAATACATTTTTCCTAGTGTTTTGAATGTGTTTGTATGCAAATAAGACTTAGTATGTGCAAACTAGGGTTTGGATGAATTTATTGAAAATATTTCAATTAATTTATTGTTATTTTTATTTTTGAATTTAGGAAAAATAAATAAAATATTTTAAGAAATCAAAAATAAATAACCGTAATATTTCTAGGGTTTTTGTGCAAAAATTTGAAGTAAGTTAGGTTCACTAAATGTTTTATTATTTTAGGAAATTATGTGTTTAATTCATAAGAGAATAAAGGTTTGAGTACATGTAAATTAGTAATTAATTTGTCTCAATTAGCCTACTAATTTATGTAAATAGATATGTATTTTATCTTTTCTAAAAATATTAAGTGTGAAGTAATCAAACTTAGCTTATTTTAGGCTGAAATGGAAGATGTAGGATATAGAAATTATTGTGCAAGGATGGCATACTATCATAAACAAGACCCAAAATGCTATTTTTAGATTGGATAGGAGAAAAAAATTTAGGAAACTCTATTACTTAGTACTATAATCCACTTTTGGAACTATTTTCCACTTTCATCACTATTATCCTAGTGGTCTAGCTTTTCTAGGTTCTGCTTGGTAGGACTATGACACCTTGGTAGTGAAATATTGAATCTTGGATCTATGCAGAGCTTGTTGTGTGTCTAATTAAATATTCAAAACCCATATGATCTATTGGTGCTTGAATTTAAGTAACAAACTTTGGAAAGAGAGGAGGGGTTACTGTGTAAAGGATATGTTAGATGCACTTCACACCCTATATGTTGGCACACTGCCTACATACCAATACTCTGAAGAGGGATCAAGATGATGTAGGTCTCCTATTTAAAGTGTTTGGTGTAATTATGTGATGTATGTAAATATTATTCAAATATGGAATGTACTTTGGATGACTAAGGATTGGTATGAGTGTTTGAATAGGGTTGAATTGGTTTTGGAAGGTTATATGTAGAGAATAGGGAAGAGTGATTGAGTGTACTTGTTTGTATTCTTGATTATTTATTGTGAATGAGTGTCAACCATTATAAATGGAAATTTCATGGAATTTTATAGGGAAATTGATGATCATAGGTTAGATGAGCTTGTATTAGGCTGATAGGGGAAAATATAAGGATTTGGGAAAATCTGACCATTTGAGGCTAAAGTGAGCTTGGAAAACAACAACAAAAATAGGAAACCCCTAAGTTCTAGTGTTCTTATATAAATCAGGTGTTATTTTTCTAGCAAGATGAGACTTGGGGGTATGGATATGGATTTGAGACATTTTCTTGGGTCTCAAAAATCCAAGTCTAAGAAGCTATAGGTGATTGGGAATCAATGAAAATCTAGCTATTTATTGTGAGAAGGGTTGAGTGAGAAAGAAAGAGGACTTGTAGGTTGGGTTCTATTAGCCATGCATAAGTCATCCAATTTCACATTTTATATGATTACAAATAGATACTTCTCTATATTCCTTAGTAAATCATTCACATCTCTTGGGACAACAATAGTAGATCCAACTAACCAAGGGTGACCCATATAATGATTAATGGGATACAGGTTTATTATTGGGGAAGGTATCTTAACCCTAGGTATTATGGGACCAACTAGTTCAGATCTAAGTCTTTGATAGATCAAAAAAGGTGAAACCAAAAGACTATCTTGGGATCTACACTTGGTTAATCTCTTAGTTATATCCAATGCAACTCAGACATAAAGAGAAACCTTTTCTAGGGAAAAGCATATAGTAGTTCTAGACATCCTTATGGCATAAAATTTATTCATATTGATGTGGTTTTAATTCATAATATAAATTTGAATAATGTAACTTCTAAAATTTAGGATCTCAAAGGAGATAAACTCCACTCCAAGGCATGATTTAAAGGTATGGGTGGAATAATCAAGTGGTGGAATAGTAGGTTGAGTATGTAGGTTGTTAATTGATTGTGAATGGATGAGTGAAACCTAGAAGAAAGTTATAACCTAAATGAGTTGGATGGATGGAACCTATGATAAAGTGGGTATGTATTGAAAAAAATTCTAATAGAGGTAAAGGTAGGGCAAAAAATAAGACTCTGTGATTTCAAAAAGGATTACTTTTAGGTTGGTCTCTTTGTTTGCAAATGTATTAATAAAAATGCTTGCATTTAGTAGCTATTGCACACACACATGCAAACATAGTAGGGTAGTTTGGGGAATAAATGACGTTGTAAAATATAAGGTCTCAACTAAATTATTTTTCCATTTGGATGGAACCTATGATAAAGTGGGTATGTATTGAAAAAAATTCTAATAGAGGTAAAGGTAGGGCAAAAAATAAGACTCTGTGATTTCAAAAAGGATTACTTTTAGGTTGGTCTCTTTGTTTACAAATGTATTAATAAAAATTCTTGCATTTAGTAGCTATTGCACACACACATGTAAACATAGTAGGGTAGTTTGGGGAATAAATGACGTTGTAAAATATAAGGTCTCAACTAAATTATTTTTCCATTTAGATTAGTTATTTCACACCAGTGTTCATTATATTATAACTATGACTAGAGAGGTATTTAAGGTAGATACTTCTCACACATAAAAGGATATATCAAGGAAAACACTTATACACACATAGAGAATTTAAATAGTCAACCTAATTACATATAATCAATGATATTTCCTAATAATCTAATAAATATTTCACATCTTTAGTCAAAATACACCAGTAATAACAATAAGTAAATATTGGTAGCTTTTCTCACACTTCAAATTATTGAATCAAACAACCAAGAAAGTAAACACAATTAATTACATAGAATTGGAATATAAAAAAATCCACACAGTTTCATGATAATTAAAATATTTATTACTATATTGATAAAATTTTCAACCCTTGAAAATAAGAAAATTAAAAGTATACATAGATTTGGGGAGGGGTCACCTTATCCTCAAAATCCATGCAAAATTCTAAAATTAATGCTAATGATAATTAGAATGATGGTTATAACTGATGAAAATTCTACATGCATGTCTAAATTTAGTCAAAACCATGTACTTTCAAATTGGACTATCTATTAAAAAGACATGCAACATGTGCATGTTTAAAAAACTATTAAATCAACTATTGCATGTATTAGTTACATTATCAATTTATATGCAAAATACATATAAAATTAACTAAAGAAACTAAGGTTTACTAGTTAATGAGGTCTACATGGTTGAACTAGTAGTAATTGGAAGGACTGTAGTGGAAGGTGTATTTGAACTAGAAGACCTAAACATAGCTTGTGTCTTTGCTTCCAATTCTTGGTAATGCTTGTATTAGATATTATGTTGTAACCTTGTTGCATCTATGTTAAAAAGAGATGGTCTATGTAACCTGGTGCCTATCCTAGTAAATGTGCATGCTCCATCTTGGTAGCTATAAATTCCACCTAAAATATATCCACCTATTTGATCTAATTAATAGCAAATCTTAGTTCTTATTTAATTTCTTATAGTGTGGATCCTTGTATATTTTTCTTAAATTGGATAACACTTGCTGGATTAGCTTATCAAAATTGACTATATTTATTAATTTTCTTGAGGTATCTAGGGCCTTTATCAAATTCAACTCATCCAAAATTATTAGGACTTGTTTTTCCTATTGTAATAGTCTATGAATCATGGTCTACACATTTTATACCCAATCTCAGACCTTTGATGTCTTGATGACCACCATATTGAGAGCATTAGATGTTTCTAATGGTGTTATTAAATCAAGATGGTTGTAAGCCTTATTGGCTATGTACAATATAATGAAATTCAAATTATTTTCATATTATTTCAAAGATTTAAATAATTTTATAGTTTCAACAATGTGAGGGGACAATTCATCCCTCATCAAACCAATAGTTTACAAAATATTGTAAAGTCTAAGAGCTATGATTTACATATCACTTTCAATCTCCCTAGGAACATGAATAATTTGCTATTATTATCTTACCTTCTCTAGATCTTATTGTAACTCTTATCTATCATGTTTATTCCCTATATGAAGTTATAGCAAATCCTCTATTTGTGTCTTGAGATAAGATTTGAAATCCTCATTATATGGAAACTCACCAAGTCTCATGTTATTTTTATCATATAAAGAGGAAACATCATGCCTTTCCTTTAAAACCAAGCCTTGGTTAGATTCATCCTCTATTCTCCTCTTCCTAAACCTTTGGATAGTCCTCATTAATTTTAAAAAAATGGAGATCACAGTGGGAAACTCTATTATTATCAAATTAGTTCTCTGGGATGCTTGGGCCTCAAACATTACATCTCACTATGGGATTACCAATTGTGATGATTCAATTGGATGAGTCTTTCAGTCATTATCTCTATTAAAATGTCCCCTAAAGATTGAATTAAATCCTCTAGATGTAATGGGTATGATAATTAAGGATAGATGATCTTAAACCAATCCACATTACCAAATTGAGGCATTAGATGGATAATATAAGTAGGATTCTTCTTCTTAGATTTTGTATAGGGGAAATAAAATTAGCCTGGGTTTTAGTGGATGAAGACATTTTAAAATTCAATTGAGTTTAGGATACATGCAATTTAGTGGTAGTGAGGGATACCCAAGTCTTCTTAAAATATACCTTATTAGACTTAAGGGGAGTAGGGGAAACTACAAATAAAGTAATAATAAAGGAAGTATAAACCATAGGAGAAACATAAATAATAGGCACATGATAAATCATAATAGCTAAATAAAAAATATTGATAGTAGAAGCAATAGGATTTTTAGAAACAATAGGAATAATGGGAGTGATAAGGGAAGTATAAATCATTAGAACTATAAAATCCATAAGACCCAAAGGAAATGTATTAATAGTTATTGAGGTAGTGGGCACCTCACCTAATTTATTTGCCTCCATTGGTTCTTTCCATTTGACCCCCTAAAGACTTAATATTTTATAATTTTTAAATTCCTCATCCTCTTCCTCATCTTAATCTTGAGGATCATGCCATTCTTGTAGTGGTGTTTTAGTAACTATATCCATAGGGTTGCTAAGAACTCTGGGCTTCCCCTTGTATAAAATTATTATCTTTTTAGTCAAGGGAAGAGTCTAATATGTTGAAATGCATGTGACATCCACACTTGTAGTAATTATAACTAAGGATGCAATAGGGAGGATATAATATTTAAAATCAGAATAATAAATAAAAATTTGTTCTTTAGCTCTCCCAAAATAACTTTAAATAGCAATAATTTACTCCACCTCCTGATTTAACTTAATAGTTGTCCTTACAATTGGTAGTTTCTGAGATGGACCTTTCTATGAGGAAATTTCTGCCATAGGGTCATCCCCTACACCATTATCTTACTTCACTACTATCATCATAGTGGGTGGTGGTTTGGAGGATGTTCCTTAGTCTAGGGGTTGTTTGGTCAGATAAGAGGTCTATTACTATGTAGTTTCCCATCCACTGGGAGGTGGGAGCCTATTATGTGCCTCTATAATTTTTATAGAGGGATCTCATTTTATATCTCTTAATATCTCTTCCATAAATCCATATAATTTTTATCTCTCCATAACCTCAACATCATCTTTTGCTCTCAAAAATATGAAATCATGTTTGTATTATTCATGATGGAAGGGGATATATAAACCTTGGATGTTCTTTTGAATTAGGTCATGAGCATCCCAATCCATGTCTAGTAAAGTCACTAATGAATAGTATTTCTTGGATTTACTAACCTCTCCAAAAAAAATTATGTTGGTTTAACACATCTGACCAATCATCAAAGAAGAGCCATGAAACATGCCCTTCTTATTCTTCAAATCCTCATCAACACTCCACCACATCTAGTAAGCAATCTCCTATTCAAATAGTTTGTATAAGACATACTTAAGGAGACAAAGAGGGGAAACCTTATTCCCCATCACCATGATTATCATGTAGTCTAGATAGAGATAATAATCCCCCCTTATCCTTAGTATTTTATTAATTCTTTCTAATACTCTAGGCAAGGGTTCCTCATAAATTTCCCTCCATAAATGTTCTCATCAATTTTGATAATATTACTCATAAATGCATAGATGTTAAGGGAGGAAAAGAACTCACATACAAAAGTTTTCTTATAATCTAGGGATGGGATCGAAAGAGATACATTATACATGTATATGGTACCCATGATTAAATCTAATATATATGACATCATATAGAAATGTCTACCCATGGGATTCTTGTCATTATTAAACATTTTTTCATAGATTCTTACACTGATTATCTCTCTTATGTGAATTTTAGCTCAAAAATAATCAATAGGTATAGAAATGGCACCCATTCTAGGTGGAAGAAGTGGATATTAGGGCGACCATATCAATTTTTAAATAAGACCATTTCAATAAGTATTTCCATATGAAATTTTGTGATAGGCACTAACTCTCTGACCTTGAGGGTGACTATTTATCTAGTAATAGTCCACTTACTCAATGTGTTCTCAATTATGCTCATCTTTTTCCATAGTTAAAACTAGTGCTCATCAAATGTTGCATCTATGGTGGGTAGACATACGCACCTCTAAAATTCATCCCCATAGATGTAGGTGATAAATTATTTTTGTCTTAGGTTGTGTAGGAAATCACCTCTAGTCACCTTACCTACAAAGAATAACTCCCTCAGGGATTTCAAATTAATTTAACATGAATGAGTGTTTACATTCTTAATTATATCCAAGAGAGCTATATAATTGGCATATTCATTATTGAACATAGTAAAATCAAATAAAGTATCTATATATTCTATGGAGTCTTTAATACATAATTTAGAAGGTGTAATCACTCTTTTCAATACCTTAGATGAAGAAGCCATTGTTACCTTATTCAATTACATGATTATCATGATAATTTAACTATTTTATTACTTATTTTAATTAATTCATGTTATAACTAAATAACTAGGGCTTTAAATTCTCTTGTGAATGCAAATTTTCTTGATGTCTCTTTAGAATTCACTCATATAGCATTGAGTATAAGGAATTAATTCTAGTTTGTATGCCATTAGCGTCCAACATCTCCAAGCTTATTTAATTCTTTTAATTCAAGATTTTCCACTTTACTTTGGTGGGTATGACAGATATATTTATTATACATTATAAATAATTCCATGATTTTAACTTGGATAAGTGTCACCTTGTTTCTACTTTCACACAAAAACAATTATGCCATGTAGCATGCCTTCAAAAGTTAGGTGTTAGTATTTATGTTGAGAATAAGCTGACCAATTTTTTTGCTACCTCAAATATATGAAACATGAAGTCAAAATATGCAAAGAACAAAATTTTTGAATAAAATATCCAAAGACCAAATCCTTTAAATGAAACTTGTGAAAAACAAAATTTCTAAACAAAATATCTAGAGGCCAAATCCTTTGAACAAAACTTGTGAAGAATAAAACCTACAAACAAAAGTTTTGACAACCTAAAAATTGCACTTTCAAAAGTTATAAAATGCCAAAATAAATGAAGTGTAAAATATTGTAAAAGATAAAAGTTCATAAATATCAAAGGTTCTAATTAATAAAAGTCACGAACAAAATTTCCCAATACAAAAAATTATGATAACATAGATACCAAAAACCAATTTCCCGAACAAAAGTTTCAAAGACTAAAGATAGGCAAAATACAAAACTTGCAAAGTGTAAAATATATTAAGTCTAAAACATAGGATTTTAGGTCCTACATATATGAAAAACTCTTGAAAGCCATTAGTATGTTAGTTTGAATAAATCATAAAGTGAAAACTTGGATAACAACAAAATGTTAATTGCATTTACATTGAATAATAGTCATCCATGTAAATAATAACTCTTAAAGCTTTGAATATTGTTAAATACACATATAAATGTTGATAAAAAGGTTTTTTAAAAATATAAATAGACCTTTCAAAGTCCCTTCTCAAAAAAAATGAGAGTGAGGGTGTGTTGAGTTCAATAATAATAGAATACAATGAACATAATATTGTTATATCCATCTAAATTTTTATTATACCTTAGGTTATTGATCATTTATATACTTATAATGTGAAATAAATCATAGACAACATTAAATTTTGTGTAATTATTGATATACGTTATGCAATATGAATATTAAAATGTTTGATATTGTTTAGATACATTAATTTGAAATAAACTAAAACATATGTTATGAGAATGATTGGACCTAAATTAGAACCACCAATATGTGGAGGCATTTTTTGCTTCCTCAAATGTGCTTTAAGGTCATCTCACTCACTCACAATAACCACATAAGAAGTGTTATAAATAAAAACTTGATAAAAAAAGGTGCATGCACACCTATAATATCATTTACTCACTCAAAAAATCCACCTAGTAGTACATATATAGGGATATTCCTCTTTAGTGTGTGAATCAAAACATCAATAGTCATGATCTAATAAACATCACATAAAATGTCACATGACACTTATGAAATGTATTAACAACCATTCAACAACTTATAATAAGATAATAAACTAAATGCATATGTATACTTATGTCCATCTATAGTGGATACATTGGGCTATCTAATTTACCTAACCTACTCCTCCCCCATCACCCATGTCCACTTAAAACTATGTCTTAGGTTCAACTATTATTTCAATTACTAGAATAGGAAATTATATAATCAATTTTGCTTGCCTATACCACTCTATGTACTCATTAGTATACCTTACATCATCACTATCTAGTATAGCTAGTAAGGGATCAACCTCCTTCATATAAATTAGTGTTAAATCTATGGTACTAGGTAAAGCTTTGTCCTTTGGACACTGGATGACCCTGTGAGTATGATTCCAACCATATTCCACTAGGGGAACACTATTTATTATACAAAACTAATGTATGACATACTTAAACTAAAACCTCTCATACACACCCAAAGACCTATCAAGTAACCAAAAACTAACTTTAATGCACAATAACTATGTAGTTTTCTTATTCAAAATTAAAAACCCTCTGTATGGCCTCTAAAAAATGATTTCTAGGGTCAATCATCCAAGTAAAATCTGATAGTCCATAGTACTCAAACTAGCATATGCATTGCCAATCCACCTATGAACATAGATCTAGGGATGAGACCAATCTAGATGAGGAAATCCCACTAGCCATGTGACTCATATACTCTCATAGTCCCATGCATGAAAAAACATGATTGATCATAATGCTCTAATATAATCCTCCCTAGTAAACATTTATAAATCTCTATATAAATGGGCCAACTTAATTCTTTCTTAGGAATACCTAGTCTTATGCTCATCAATTTCTTGAATAATATTATGAATAGGGTTTAAGATGGCCAAACTAACTCCATATACAATATTAAAAAAAATAGAACACAATTACTTTTTCAATTATGAAACATCTAATAACATAATCTTTGACAATAAAATATTCATCTCACCTTCCCTATAGTGCTATCCTTGGGAATGCCCAATCATATACTATCATTTTATCTATCATTGGCTTAAGTTCACTTAATAGGATAAAATTGAGGATAAATTAGATTTCATAAGATATAACATTCATAATAAAAATATGAGTGTAACTAGTAGAGTTTTTTTGATTTATTATAACTTACTATTTATGGAAATACTAAAGGAAGTTAGTACTTAACTTGTTTTTAGAATGTGTAGGTATGTGATAGGGTAAAATAAATATTCTATTTTAATAAGAGTCATATGCATTCTTGGATATAAAAATAAAGTGATTTAACTGACTGGGATAGGTCCACACTTTATAAAACACTTTTAGCTATTCAAAACCATCTACTAGAGTGTGGAGTTGTCTATTTGAATTATGTTGATTATTTATATTATTAAACCCAAATATGTGTAGATGAAATTTATGGATTATATAGCACATGATTATTATACAAAATACTTAGACCTTGGCTTTTACTCTTATTTATTAACCTTTATTACTTTCAAAATTCTTGCATCTACTCTATCTTGTGCCCTTTGGACTATCTCTTGGTCCGATTAGTCTTATGTTGATGACCCAAAATTCTTATCTTACCTATAATGCTTAAAAATTGCTTATCTTCCACATCTACAAGTTTTGAGCTTGTACCTACTTTCATATTCCCTAGACACTAGCATCCTAGATAGACACCTATGTCAATGTAGATGCCTTACTTTGATTCAAGTGTCTAGTGTCGTAAAGTCATCTAATTTTTAAATGAAACATATCCTAATAATTGGAATAAGTTATTTAATGTAATTTATTTCTCTAAAGGGATTAATAAATACATGATCAACCCTTATTCATTCCTCATCTATAAACTTCTTACCAACTCACTATGAAACTTATAAAAGGCATTTAATCAAGAAATCAAGTGAGCAAAGATTATTTATTTTATCTTATTTCCATATCATTAAAAGGGATAACACATACAAAAGTTTGAATTACTAAGGATCATCCCAAGAGATATATTTTACAAGTTACAATCTAAGTCATTGTCTTAATTGATTTCCACATATTACATGATTCATACACAAGTCAAAACATAGGGGGAAACTACATTAGTTTGAGGCCCTATTTAGAGTATTAGATATATAGGTAGTGCTCATTGATAGAAAGGTCTTTAGGGTCATCTCAACACCATGCACCTACTAACCCATTTCCCTCCAAGATAACTATAAATATGAAAAATTAGGGTTTTGTAATTTCATGAGGAATGATAGTCCATGAACTAAATCTAAATTCACCAGAGTGAAGGTAAAGACAAACACATAAACATTCAAGTGGTCACATCATTTTCTAGTTGGTATTCTATACAAGACATATGTGCTAGTTTAGATAGTAACATCAACATAACCATCAAAGGATAACACTAGTGCATGAGGATCCAAATGCACCTAATCTAGAATTTGGTGACTACTCCATAATCCTCTTCCAATTTACTTCTTGCCTATCCTATATAAAAAATTATATAAACATAAAAAATAAGTACTTTGTTAATTTTTCATTTACATATATAAGAAAATTTTACTTATTATTTTTATCTTATCTTAGTTTAATAATTTCAACATATGTTATATTTAAGTTTAACATCTAATTGGCCTATTATAAAGATAGTTTATCACCCTTATACCCTAGACTCTCTCTATCCCCTTTAACCCTATATAACCCCAATCTAGATTTTTTGGGTTAAATATTTTTTTAACCTTATCTATGTGAGTACATTTTTTTAAAAATATGGATTCTAATCCTCCTAGGGTTTCATGTTATTGTGATGTATTTTTAGATCTAAAACTATACCCTAGGGTGTTACTCTCCTCTGGTTACAAGCGATTTGTGTGTATACTCTTATAATATTTATTCTTAATTTATTTATATATTTAGGCCTCCAAATATATCCATTTAAAAAAATCATAGGTATTTTCTACTTAGGTTGGTATACTAAAAAACCTCTTTTTTTAACCAAAAATTAGTATGGATTTTTCTATTTTTGTAATTTACTAGGCAAATGGTGTACTTATTTTGTAATTAATTTATGGGTTTCATCAAAAATAGTATTTTATTTGAAAACCTCTCTTAGTTATTTGAAATAAATTCATGATTTACCAAAAAAATTATTCTTTATTTAGAATATTATAAGGTTAGTATGTGAAGACTTCCACCTTGTTTAGCCTATTTTTGATTCATATTAGATCAAATTTCAAATTAATTATAGGTTTATAATATATATATTTATATATATATATATATATAATCTCTTTTTGTTTGCTAAAATATTATGTGGATTTTACAAACTTAGCATTTTACTATTTTTATTAAATGTAGATCTCCAGGTTGTACATGTACTTTTATTTCCCTATTTATCTAGGTTCATCTCATTTCCTAGTTTTTAAAAAAAAAACTATCTTGTATTTTAAAAAAACTAAGATAATGGATTGGGATTGATATATCCTTATTATATCATGGATGATCACTCCTTAAGATTTGTAAGGATTTCATATCCTATTTTCATATCAAAATTTAGAACATTTAAAATAAAAACAAAGGATCCTCTTGCTCCACCTAACCCTAAGGAGGGTGATATATGTTATCCCTCTAAATAGGTCTAGGATATCAATTATCCAAGGGGTAAGGTGGCCAACCCTATAGTTTTAAAGGAAGGTAATCAATCTCAAATATATAGGGTTTATGCTTGTAAATCCCTAAAAGATAAAATCAATAGCATGAGCAAATTAATAAAAGAGATAAAATCAACTTGCATACATGAAAAATCCCAAATATTCTAGTGTAATCATGTGTTTACATCTTCCTCTAGAAATATTAGGCCAAACCAATTTTTATATCAAAATGAAAATATAAAAGATGATGCATCCAAAACAAGTCATTCTAAAATATAATTAAATACTATTAAGAGACCAAGTGAGATCCTAAGAGACATGATTCTAAACAAAGTGATAAATTTACCTCTTTGACATCCCATAAGGAGATCAAAATACTACTATGCATATCATAGAATGCATGGGCATTATAAATATATATTTTTACATTGAAGAAGAAAATATAAAGTCACAAGGATAATGGTGATCATATTATTGATAAATAATCCAAAAACCCCACTCATATTATGGGTAATTTACCAAAATCACAAGGGAAAAAAAACAACTATGGGTACCAAAGAAAAACTCAAAGAAAAAGTAGTTTATAATATTAAAACATAGAGCAAGAAAATATTCAAAAGAAAAATTATATCAAGAAAAGGATATGAATTTAGCTCTCAATAATGACACTCAATTTTCCAAATAATATGGTTTTGGAAGTAAATATTTACAAAACTTTGGTTGTAATGATCAAGGATTGGGAAAACATTTCCAAGGCATCACCCATCCTATTTCCACATTTAATTAAAATGACTATCAAGGGATGGGATATATTATAAATACTAATGCAAATCATTCAAAGATACATTTTTTCAAAGAATAAGAACGTAAAAATCATAACAAGTCAAATAATAAATCATAGATAAAAAAAAGGTGACATCACAAAAAGAGAAATGGGCACATCAAATATTTAAACTAGGATTTATAGAAAAAAAAGGTCATAAAATAAGAGAAACTTAATAAATCAAAAGTTTTAAATGTGGTTACAAAGGGGGAAACTAAAAGAACTTCCTCATATCAAAACACTTATACTCTCACTAATCACATATATAATGAGAAATTTACATATGAACAATTCATCAAACCATGTTCTGATATGCTTGATAACTTACCACATAAGTTATTCATACTTATAGGACTTGGTACATATCATTTGAATCTATATTCAAAATTTATAGAACTAAATATATAAAAAATAAGGAAAACCATGTAGTTCACAATGTTCATAATGTATTAACATCTAAGGTACACATAGATACAAATAATGACATACCAAAAAGGTCATAATCACAAAATGTCATGGTTCCTTACTCATATATAGATACTTTAAAATCAGTGTTAAAATCAAAACTAGCAGTTTCATTACCACATGGTAATTGCAATTGAGTGTTCTTATTTCCAACCAGATTTAATTGTATATAGTGATCATATATGCCAAAATATCAAAAAAAAACTTCAAAACTCCAAAAACATTTCCAGAACCTATATACTCTATTGGTTCCTTAACATCTATGTGTTAGTTCCATATTTATGGATGGAATATTATTTAATTTTGCATACACATGTGTGTCATGCTTATACATGAGTGTGATACACTAATACATAGATACCTGATTTATTCCTATTTCATATGTTGGCATATGGACATAGGGGGTATCCACCTCTACGATCAAAATACTTATAGGTCATATCATTCTATAGTCACTTTACATTATCATGTTTTGAGCTCATATATGTACTTACATATAAATTTATCCATTATTATATCTTACACAAGGTACTTGATATGATATACACTTAATATTTTTTACTAACACATTTGATCCATAGGCTACTATGACATGTTTATGTTGGTTGCTTATGATTTCCTCTATGCACTTCCTTAAGTGCCTTACCTTGTTATTATTTTTCTTATTTAATAATTTGAATATGATCCTTTGTTTACAACCCCTATCCCTATGTATGATTTCTTAGACATTTGAATTTGTCATTCTTGATTTTGTGGATATTTGACTAACTCATGTTCCTTCGATTATGCAAAATTTGAACATCCACCTTGTTTTTAGTCTCCTTAGAGCATTGTATGTTTATTTTATTTTGTGTTATCTTAGGTATATGCTCATTTTATTTTTGATATTGTATTTTTACTATCTATACATTACCCTAATATTTATCATGCATCTTATGCCTTCATATGATCACATTTTTTATGCACTTCAATGTTATATTTACCAGACATATTATATATGCGACATGGTTATATTCACAAATTATATAGTTGTATTATTATTTTAAGGTGAGGTATCTATGGGTTCCTCTTTTAACCTCACCTAAAAGTGGGTCATATCAATGGGGGAATGTCATAAAGTCATGTTCTCCTGATTTAGCACAATTTTTAGATCCAATGGGGGAATGCTTTGGAAACATGTTCTCTACACTTATTTAGTATATGGAAAAAAAATTAGATTCATTAGGAGAATGATTTGAAAGCATATTATCCACACTTACTCAATATTAGAACACACCCATATTCAGTGGGGGCATGATTTGGAATCATGCTCTCCACACTTATTAAGTATTTGGTATTAGTTTTTGGATTTAATGGGGGCATGCTTTGGAAGCATGTTATCTACATTGAGTAGTATTTAACACACCCATATTCAGTGGGGACATGTTTTAAAAATGTGTCCTCCACATTGACACTTGTTTAAGTTTTTAGATTTCTACATATATAGTGGATCCATGTTTTGGAATGTTATCCACACTTACATAGTTTTCAAATTGGCCAAAGCACATAGTTAAATGATTCAAATTCATAGTTATGTTATAATTCTATAAATTGGTACCATTTTGATACATAATTTTAGCATAATAAATATATAATGTTCATATTCTATGAAATGCATGACTAATATTGAAAAATCTGAGTCAGTTTCATATTTTAAAACACTCTCATAGATCATCATCACCCACCAAGATGTAATTTTATGAATTTTATTGAACCAATCTACCATATTAGTTGTTTCAATTTTGGTATGGTTTCAGTGATTCAATCATTCAATATTTCTAAGTTTTCAAGTTGGACTTGATTGTATCATCTAGCCTCACCAATTTTATAGTGTGAATTGCCTTGGTTCACTCACACTGCATAAGTTATAAGTATGATAGAGTTATATAGTTGATCTAATCTTAACTAACAAGTGGAAAATCACCCTTTATCCAAGGTTTGAGGCATGTGCCTTCTAATATCTCTATCTCCTTAGATATATACACTTTCCATATTTATATATTTTTTTTCTAATCTTTGTTTTTGAACCTTACATTGATATATCTTTCAAATCAACTTGCTAATAGCCAAGGAGGTTACATCGATACATAGATGTACTCCCAAATATTCTTCTTTTAAATTTAAATATTTTCCAAACATTCAATTTTAAATTATATGCATTAATTATATACTATAACATGCTCTTGGTTACAGGCTAGTCATAAAAAAAGCACTCAATGTTGGACTCAAGTAAAGACTAGGTGTGTTATACACATCTAGGTACATATTTATTCTCATTTAAACTAGTAATTTCATTACTAGATTAAAGTGGGTAAAATGTAGATGATATATATGGATTATATATCACCTCAATCTTATACAATTAGAAAAATTATAGCTTGACTATTCCTTTTAGTTTTATACCTTTCCTACTTTTGGAAGTCTCATAGCTACTCTATATTATGTCCCTTGGCCTCTCTCTTGGTTAGACCAGTCTTATGTTGATGAACCATGCCTGATATCTTGCCTAAAATTCTGAAATCTTTCTTATCCTCCACCTCTTCGATTTTTGAGCTTGTACCTAGTTTCATGTTCCCTGGAAATGAGCATCCTAAATAAACACCTACTTTAATGTAGGTGTCTTTCTCAAACACAAGTGTCCAATTGTCTAAAGTCATCTATTTTTTTAATTAAATGTATCCTAATGGTTGACCTAAGTGATTTAATGTAAGATATTTATCCAAAGGTATTTATATAAATATAAGATCAACCCTCATTAATTCCTTAATTGTAAAACTATTACCTACTCACCAAGTAACTTACAATAGAAATTCAATCAAGCACTCAAGTGAGAAAAGATTCCCTATTTTCTCATATTTCCATATCAGTCATAGGTACAACACATACATGGGTTTGAATTAATAAATTAGTAACCCAAGAGATATATTTTCCAAGTTAAAATATAGCTCATTATTTTACTTACTTTCTAAATATTGCATGATTCACACATAAGACAACACAAAGGGGAGAACTACATCATTTTAAGGCCATCTTCAAAGTATTGGATATGTAGGAAACACTCACTAACATAGGGGTATTTAGGGTTAGTTTGAATCCATTTTTCCACTAACCCATTTCCCCCAAGGTCACTATGAAGATGAATAATTAGGGTTTGACAATTTTATGAGAAATGACAGTCCATGACCCAGACCTATATGCAAAGACAAACATAGAAGCATCCAGGTGGTCACATCCTTTTCCAATAGGTATTTTTTACATGAAACCTACATAAATTTTAGTTAATATCATTAATGAAACCATCTAAGGCTGATTATACTATTCAAGGCTCCAAAGGCACCTAATCCAAATTCTAGAAACTATTCTAAAATCCTCTTCTAGTCTACTTCCTACCTATTCCAGATCCAAAACTATGCTAGCGAACTATCTAGTTACTTTGTTTCTTTGTCATTTACATATCTATCATAATTTTACTTATTATATTTAGCTTATTTTAGTTTAATAAATTTATCATATGTTATATCTGAGTTTAATAACTAATTGGCTTACCATAGATATAGTTTATGACCCTTATACCCTAGACTATCTATATCACCTTTAACATAGATAACCCAAATCTAAATTTTTAGTTTTAAACATATTCCAATTCTTCCTATATATTCATATACATGTCATCTTATAAAAATAACTATATTTTTATTATCCTTGCTTCAAAACCTACCTCTTTGCACTGTAAGAATATATGTGATTGGGGACATATAGTGAAATGGATGGGTTTATTTAACCTCAAATATCCCTTATGGCTAAGCTCTATTTATATATCTAATATTCTAAAGAGGGAAGCAAAATATAATGTAGTTATCTAACCTATTCAATTATGTGCAATGAGTGTAATATTAGCATGTAGTGTGATCCTATGTATGAATTTCAATACTTGAAAACCCATGATTTAACCTTACATTGGTATTCAAACCTATCTCAAGGCTTGTTTCTTTTAGGGATTTTAGATTTGGAAACTTTATAATAATTCATATCAATATGTAAAGTGATTTTCAATCATAGACAAACAAGTGTTACATATGAATAGGCTTAATCTTGATATGCTTATATATTTGAATCTATGGGTAGTTTAGTTCAAACATATATATTAAATTTATGGTTTGACCCATATGGAGAGTTTGAATTTGTAAAAATGTATGTTAAAGGGTGTGTAGATAGTTTTGGACCATGTGGATAGAAATGTAGTGTAACAAAATATGAAGAGTCATATACGTATCCAATGACCATGGACAATGATATGAGAATATGAGAAAATTTAAGAGTGATATTAAGATATTCATGTAGATACTTGGGAAAACCTATATAATAATATTGTAAATTCAAGAAGGTCAAGTCTAGATATGGATGAATAGCTAAGGAAAAATGTGAAAAAGATTCAATTATGTATGCATAAGTCAAGTACGTTAAGGATTAGTCATAACTAACATTTTAAACTATCTAATATAAAATATGGGTTCTACATTTCTCCCCTTTTATTTTAGTAATGGAATTACTAGATTAAAAGGATAGAAGGTGTCACGATGGTTGTGATCAATAAATTATTTCATGTTGTGCCTTATTATATGAAAATATGCAATGAGACATGTATAAATAAATATTTCACTTATGATATTAATATGAAGTTAAACATTGAACACATGTGAAATTAAATATTTAAGGAATTAATACACTTATATGTATGTGAGCCAATATGTCTTCTAGAGACAATGGAGAATGGGTTGATCATGAACCTTGGAGATGTCAATGTTAAACCATGGGTTGAGCTAAATATGCCCCAACCCTTTTTAAAAATAAATAAATTCCTAAAAAAAAATTTACCCTATTTTAGATTAATCTTAATCCTTAATAACATGGAAATTTAGTGTAATAATTTAGATTATAATTTATAACAATCAAGTAAAAATTTGAATGTATGCGATTATAATTGATTTTAAAATTTCAATTTTTAAATATGTAAAGAAAAATAAATAGATAAGATACTTAGTAATTGACTACTCCACAGAGGATTGAGACTATAGGCAAACCATAGGAAAGATGATAAATTGGGATGTAGGTTCCTTGGATCAAGATATGGACCTCTATGTGTACCCAAAAAACTTTTTTAGAATCAAGTCAATACTTTAGATAATGTGTTTTGTGGCTAATGGCTATATATCAACATGTTTTTTTTCTTGATTTTGATATAGGAAAGTGTACCTACTTATATTTCAGCTCTATGTGTGATATTATAGTTTGATTATCTGCATGACTCACATAAATTGCTATCCTTCACTTGAAACCATAGGTTCATGTGCAATGATATAATTAGGCCTAAAATGGGGAATAAATATGGTTTTATTTGACCCTAACCACTCCTCATTTGATGGTTGAGCATTTCCTACATATACAAAAATCTAAATAGGTAATTCAAACCACATGTATTTCTCCCCTATTAGATGTATGTCTATAATTAATGCTCATTGAATACATGTAACTTATGTTATAACTTCAAATAATTTGAGAATGGATTTTTTTTGGATTTGAGGTGATTTAAACTTGGATAAGACCTTATACTTGTGATTTATTGGTAAATTGGGAATAATAGGGTTGTCCCTTTGAATGTACTATATAATAAGTATAAAATTATTAAACATTTCACACTTATCTAGAATATATATATATATATATATATATATATATATATATATATATATATATATATATATATTCTAGATAAGTGTGAAATGTTTAATAATTTTATACTTATTATGTATTTATATGAGACCCTATGGTAATTTATCATGCCATAGACATGATAGATATATGTTATGAGCCGTAGGTTTGATTTAAATTATAATGTGACCATTGTTTTTCATGGGATGAAACTTTTAAACTCAAGTGGTACCATTAGATGGTATGTTATAAGTCTGACATTTCTATCTAGGGGATAAGAATACATATATGATGATTTGAAGATGTCCAAGTTTGATAATTTATTATTTTATCACAAATTGGGGGAATGATCTTAGGTGACTTATACTAACTTAGAAGTATTGAACCCATAGATAACATGTGGATGTAATAAAATGGATAATTAGAGTCAGATATGTACGCAAATGTCATGTAGGGTGAAGGTAGGTCAAAAATAACATTTCCAAGTTTCTAATACTAAATTTTAGTATTATAAATTCCACCCTTTTATTTTATTATTTAAATTCAATACAAATACTATAGTAAAAGGATAAACATATATATAAGTGTGTGTAACACACTTTGTCTTTAGGAGATGCTTTGAATGTGCAACTTGCTAAAAAAAACCTATAATTAACATGTAGTAGTAAATATAATTAAATTAAATAATAAAGTTGAAATATAATCAAAATTTTAAAATTTATGAACATGTAAACAACACACACCTATATGTTGGTGAAACTATGTTGTCCTAAAACTTCTTGGATATGATGCTTCCTCATTAAATCATTAAAGAATGGTTCTTCTTACTAAACCATTTATATAATTAGGGGTTATCAAGTCCACATATTGTGTAAATAATTCATCCCCATGGGTTGGGAAGACTAATTCCCCAACTTCATGAATAAAAATTAGTGCCAAGTACATTGACCTTAATTGAACCTATTCTATATTAACTAAAATAAATAATATTGTACTAATATTAGATCTCAAGCTAAAAGATGGGAGGCACATACTAGGCTTTATAAATTATCATAATCCATTTAGGGAACTAAACCTCAATCACATTACTCATTTAAATATGAATTTAATGTGCACATGTATGAACCCATTTCATGCCTCATGAATCAAAGCCAATTGATATCTATAATAAATGCCAATTAATTTAAATACATGAAAGTTGTTCATATCCCCTAGAATTTGTGTCAAATTATATATAATTTTATTCATTTATATTCTAAATTTGGGTACATGTATCTCAAATGTATCCATATGTGAAATCCATTGACTATTTTTTCTATATAATTATGTAAACATATATTGCATATGCATCAAATTTTATATGAATTATGCTTTGTAACTCATGTTTATATAAATTTAGTGTACATACATGTCATTTTCACATTATATGTAAATATCTATCCCATATTTGAATCAAAATAAAATATGAACCACTTTGAAATCTCTAAATTATGTATTTTGTCCTAAAATATAAATATTCTACTCATGTAGGCTTGAGTCTCTATGAAAATCTTACTAATATGACCCTATTTTGAGGTAAGGGATGTAACCTAAAATTTATTTGTCTCAAAATAAATAATGAACTATATCATGTATATATAAATATGTAATCATGTAGAATCATGTCGACATGTAGATAATATGTCATCTTAGTAATGTATATGTCATCAAAACATGTATGAAACATATGAAATACAATGCATATAAGTGTCATGTCAAGATATATGTATAAATTAGAAATTTAACCATCACTAATATAAGCATTAAATAAGAATACAAAGTAGAAGGTGCATGACATGTGTCATGAAAGCATACAAAAATGAGAGGTGATGCAAAATTAGCAATGCAACAAGATCAAAAACCCTAGAAAACAATGTTATAGATATAAAACACACATGATAGTACTCAATGCCACATATAAGGCCAAGGGGATAAAAATAAGGGCATGAATATGTCACAACAAACAAGGCTAAGGCCAAAAATAAGGGACATGAAGATGTCACAAGAAACAAGGCCAAAGCTAAAAATAAGGGATATGAAGATGTTACAACAAGCAAGGCCAAGGATCTAAAAATAAGGGTCATGAATATTTTTCAAAAAAAAAGGCCACAAGTTTCATAAAATAAATTATTATCCTATGTAAAAAGAGAAACAACATTAATTAAACATAAAACAAATCACACTAGTCTACATTATTAATGTATGTAAATGTCAAAACATAGTAAAGTTAGACATGTGTAATAAATTTTTGAGTAATTAAAAGACATGTTTAATAAATTAGAATGGTTAAACATGGTAAATATAAATTTTATAGAAATATTTAATCTCTAATAGTGTAATCATAGTGGAATAAGGTGCTCCCAACATTGGCATGGCCTCTAGATATAGGAAAGTCTAACATATATGTATCCATGTATCATGTATATATGTATGTCATGCATGCCACTCATTTATACCATAAAATGCATGTGAATATAAAAAATGGTATGTAATCTACCAAAAATGGGATGAATAACATATGGAAATAATGTAAAAAATTAATCAGGTCATGCTTATGTCCTAATTCTTTATATTTTAAATATTTAATTTTTTTTTTGTAATTTTTTATTTTTTAAAAAGAAATGTAAGCCAATGATATAATCAATTGGATGTACCCATTTAATATTATATATCAATAAATATAATTTCCTTTATTCAAAAATATATTAGCCTTATTTATACCATGATTGGTTGGTGATTGAATTACTATAATCATGCATAACTTTAGAATATGCTATTGTAATGCCAAATGATTATTTTTATGATGTCCATGTATTCTATCATATAAAAATAGTATATGTATTTATCTACATGATATGATAAAGGAAAACTAACTAACTTATTGTGAATCATATCCATTATAAATCTACTTAGATTCTTATTAACCTTGTGAAAAATGTTTGAACCATTGATTGTAGATGTGTTCCATTTTTAAACCAATACTTGAGATGAAATATTCTGATGTAAAAATATCATTAATGGAGAGGGAGTAAAAATTGAAATTAACACTATCATGCTTATTATTATGGACATGTGAAACTTATCCTCAATTGATACAATACTTGGTCATAAAACTTAAATTTATTTTTGCTATTGTTGTGAGCTAACAATGCAAAAAAGTTAACCAGGAAAGTTAACCCTTCTCAAAGCTAGTCTTCAAAGTATACCCACTTATGCACTAAGTCTTTTCAGAATTCCTACTAAATTTGTAGAGTCTATTGAAAAAATTCAAAGAAATTTTCTTTGGACTGGTACTGAGGAAAAAAGGAGGATGCCTTTAATTGCTTGGGATAACATTTGCAAACCTTTCAGGGAAGGGGGATTGGGAATAATTAAAATTAAAAGCATGAACACAGCTCTCTTAGCCAAATTGGGATGGAGAGTTTACCATGAAAACAAAGAGTGGAGTACTATATGGAAACATAAGTATCTCTTCAATGTTAATACCCTTTCTGATTTCTTTTCTTACCCTGATGTAATTCGCCCTTCTTCCATATGGGGGGCTGTTCAAGGGACCAAACAAACTTTAGAAAAAGGATGTTCCTGGAAAGTTGGTAATGGTCTAAAGGTGAAATTTTGGGATGATGTCTGGTTAAAATATTATCCTTTGATAGAAGATTTTCAAGATAAGGATGTTGTTGATCGATGCAAGTAGAGATATGGTATACTTGGAAGTCAGTATTGGCAGAATAATTCCTGGGTGAATTTAACTGATGTTAATCAAGACCTCAAAAATATTCAATTATCTCTTAATGATGTCTCTCTTTATCCCTATCTTGAGGATAGGATTATTTGGCATGATGATCTTAGTGGACAATTTAAAGTATCCACTATTTTTATTTCAAAGGAAAATGGTAATCAACCTTTGTGGTCTCGTGCCTGGATGAAGGGGCTCATCCCCAAAATTAATATTTTATTTTGGACTCTACTTCAAAATAAAATTCTGACTCTTGACAATTTGCATAAAAGAGGAATAAATGTGGTTAATAGGTGTATTTTATGCAAAAATGGATTTGAAGTAGAGACCATATGTTTTTGCACTACTCTTACACACAGCAAGTCTGGACTGAGATCCTTATTTTCTGGGGTATAACATGGGTTCATCAAAAAAGTGCAGATCTATCCTTTAAAAGTTGGTGTTGTCCCTCAAAGAATATTGATGTTCATTTTCTCTGGAAACTAACACTTCCTCATAAATGGTGGGGCATATGGAAAGAAAGAAACAATAAAATATTTAGAAGTAAAGAACATCCAGGATGGGTGTTGGGTAAGAATATTATTAGAATAATTAAGGAGAATTTTAAATCATAGAGGAATCTTGATCAAACCTTTCAATTTGATAACCCCTTACGATCTGAAAGGCCTAATTTGAAGACTGATAATCCAAGGTTAGGTGTAAAATGGAATGTTCCTCCTATTGGATGGATCAAAGGAAATTTTGATGGAGCAGCTAAAGGGAATCTGGGAAGAGCGGGATGTGGAGGAGTTTTGAGAGATCATTTGGTAAATTTAATTGATGTTATTACTATCCCTATTGGTAAGTTTAATAGTCATATTGTTAAAGCTGCTACAGCCCTCTACACCATTAAACTAGCTGTTGAGTCAGGATTTTCCAAATTATGGATGGAAGGTGATTCCTTGAATATCATAAACATCCTAAATAATAAAAACTCAATTTCATGGTCTATTGAGGCTATGGTGATGGAAATTAAAGCCTTAATTCAAAAATTTGAAAAAGTGACCATATCCCATACCTATCGAGAAGCCAATGGGGTTGCTGACTGGATAGCTAATTATGCAATTCAAACAGAGAAAAAGGTGAGATGACATGATGCATTAAATAAACATGTTGATCTCAAAGTGCTTATTAATTATGATGCCATTCATTCAAAGGAGGGAAATATCTACCTGAAATAGCAAGTTAATGATTCGATGGAGTGGCCTTATGGTGGACAAATTACTTATACTGAACAAGCACACTCATGAGAATGTAATATGGTTATTGCATGTGTCAGCATATAGGTGATTTTCATTTCAAGTAGAAAACAATTGGCTCTATTTTTCAGTCATTAGTGTGTGGGCATTGCTAGAATATTGTTTCTTCTAAAAAATGAAGGGTGAAATGCGGAAGTAAGAGCCTAAAAATTGTGAAGAATGGAAGGCAAAATAGGATGGTATAAGATTCTTTAGAAAGGGAAGGTGGTGAGTTATATGGAGTGGCTGCATGGTTCTAAACCCCACATTATGACAACATTCTTCAAAAATTGGGTCGATGATAGAGTAACTCTCCATGGTGTCACGGTGAAGCTCACTGAGGACTTCATTGCAGAGGTCATGGGGCTTCCAATGGAGGGTATAAAATTCTCTAAGTAGACCAGTATTTCTAATGAGGCATACCGAATATTTCTAAAGATGGATGCTGAGGAGAAGTAATTGGAAAAGAGCAAAGATTTTTTTGACTTGGAGCAGATAAAAGGAATCTGGAGAGAAGTTTTATGTTGCACCCATGAGTATTTCATCCTTGATGGTAGAATCAAAAGGGTTCATAAATTCCATTTTGTCTTTATTAATCATTTTAGGCATAAAGACAGAATCTCCTTTCCTTTCTATTTGCGTTATTCACTACTTCAAATTCTATTTGCTCATAGAAAAAATGAATCTCGCCCCATCTTGCATGAAGGACTGATTCTAATTATAGAGGGTTTTTGCAAAAACAAGGCCATAGCCTCGAATCCTCATTCTGACAAAAACAAGGATTCTCAGTGTAAGAAGAATGAAAATGTAAAGGGGAAAGAAAAACTCAAACCTAAACCCTCCAATTTTAAAAAACAAATTGTTGATGAGGAAACTGAGTGGGAAACTATAGAAAGTTATGATAAGGAGAGTCTGGAGGAAGAGGAAGGGAAGGATAGTGGGGATTCCAGTTCTAATTTGGAAGGTAAAGATAAAAGTGAGAATGAAAAAGAATGGGATATAATAGAGGAAAAAATAGAACAAGAAAATTTTGATCATGAGGATAATCAGGGAGTGTTGGGGGAAGTGAAAAAGAAATGGATATTTTACTTGATGATCCAGCTTTGAAAATAGAGAAGGAACATATGGTTTAGGATTCCAATCATGATATGGAGATTAGAGAACAAGAAAAGTATTATCCTGTCTAGAATGAAAACCCTATTAATACCGAAGAATAGAAAACAATGGAGGATCAAATTGAAAAGGATGAATTTACTCCACAAGAGAATATTGAAGATATTAGTGATGTTTGGTAGAAGGAAAGTAGGCTTCCCTTCATGAAATTGGCCAAATGCAAAGCTAATGCCATTATTCAAGTTGATTTGTGGATGTATAAGGAAATAATGGGGCTAAAGAAGAGAATGGAAATAATGGAACATAATCAGGAAGCTGATCAGAATAAAATCAATAATCTAGAAATGCAGATGAGAGATATTCCTATCAAACTTAAAGATTATGAGAATAATCTCAGAAGGCTCATCAAGGAAAGTAGAATGAAGATGGAAGAGGTTACTTCTAGCATATGTGCTGCTACAGCCAACCTTGGAAAATGAGCTAGTGAGGAAATAAAATCCTTGGAGGGGCCAAGTAAGAGGACCAGACAGAGCTCTAGAAATAAATCTATGCAAGATGTTGCCACTTTGGCTGCAATATCCATATAGGATACTGCAACGATTGGAAAGGAGGTGGTGAAGATGATCTTGGAATTAGAAGACTAGGGTATTTTTGTTCATATTGTTCTGGTCCCTTTTGTTGGATGTTATAACTGGTTTTGATATCTAGTTCTTAGATTTTTAAACTTATTTGAGTTTTTAGGTCTCTGTAAAACCTAGGGTCTTTCTTCTTATGGTCTAGATTGGTGGTTTCAGGTCCCTGTAAAATATGATTTTGATACTGTTCTACAGTAGGCTTTAGGTTTGTTTTTCTTATTGGGTATTTTTGATGTATCTTTCTAACTTTGTTTCAAGGTTTCGGGGCCCCTTCAAAACCTACTTTTACCTTAATCTAAAATAATGCAAAAAAGTGTTTGTATTATGGTCATGTTGATTGTATTGAAATAATTTTTTTCCTTTGTTCACTATATATTATGGCTAAGTAAGAACCTTTTCATTATTACTACTACTTTTCAATTAATTATATTGATACTCCTTAAGATTGATAGGTGGAAACATAATATGATATAAGTAATCATATGGGTTAATAAGATTGAAATTTATCCTACGTAGATTATTGTCTATACACACCTTCATATCATTATCATCATAATCATCACTATCATACTAATTTATGACCATTACATATTTATTTTATGAGTTTACCACCAATGTAAGATTTGGAATTATGTCATTCAGTGTTTATGAGCTTGTGGTACTTTATGTTCTTCATGAAAATTCATAAGCAACTCCTTGTAATTTAATTTAATTGATTCACCCACCTCATATATATGAATTATATCTAATGGTATGGGTTGTGATTGAGGTATTATATAATAAATACCCAAACTATGATTGTGACTAAATTTCATTAGGAGATTATGTCATCTAGTAATATCTAAAAGGATCATGGTAGGTAATGTGTATAAATTACATATATGAACTCCTTTTACATTGTGATCTAATTTTTAAAAAGTATTCCTATGGACACCTAATTATTTTAAGAAATTTATGCTATAACTATTCATTCCTAATCTTTTATTTATCAATAATCATTTGACTACTTTAGTTTGGAATTGATCTTGAATGAATAATGGTAGATTTTACTCTATTGTGTGTTGTGCAAGTAATTTTTTTATAAACTTAATTGGCCTTTTAAACATATTTGAATCTATTCATGGTAGAATAAAAGTGTTTAGGTTGTGTATTGACTAGAGAGTTGATTCAAGAAATGTTTCGTATAAGATGTTTTTATAAATAGGTGATCTCTTCAATAATTTAAGGATATAAATCTTAGCATGGGTATTCTTTAATTAATCAATGATGTCATACCCTTTAAGTTTATTTGAATTATTCATAAAAAAATTAAGGGGTTTAAGAGGAACATGTTGACTACCTCCATTATATTACACATGGAGGAGAACCATACCTCATCTAGTGTTAATAGCATGGACCATAAATTCACTATAAGTTGTGGGTGAATAATGGGGGTGGGATGATACCTAGAAAAACCTTGAAATTTAGGGTGAGGATGAAAAAAGAAATCATTCATGCCTTTTAGTTCCTAATGTTAACATTAATCATCTTGAATTGGATGTTGTAAATAAATATGTTAAGTTTAAAGATTGTTCTTTATTATTTTTCAATCTTATTAGTGTACATAGATTTGATCCATATAATTACATAGTTGTTATATATTTTAAATATTAAAGTAAAATAATATATAATTATTACAACCATATCTTTCTTAAAACATTAGAGACCATGTTCATCAATTATGGAACCATAAGGTAGAAATATGAAAACCTTACAAAGAAGGATGAAACTTAAAGCAAAACCTAGGGTTTGGTAATGTTAAATAAATAGTATGGTCCACCAATATGTTTTATCATATTTTTTGTTAATTTTAACCCTAAATAAGATATAAACTACATGTAATAATTTAGGTTTAATGTATAAAAATTAAGTATAAATAAAAATGTAGAAGATCGAAATTGATTTGACAATTGCACTTGATAAATATGGAAATTATAAAAAAATGTATAATATAATTTGTGTTGAATATTAAATTCTAATATTGTAGGAAATAATTAGGAAATATGGAAAACTTGACTATGTGTCACTCATATTAGGATCCAAACCTCTATGTCTAACTAGATGGTATAGTTAGCCTCAAGTTGGTACCATCAAATGTTGTGTTTTATGTCTAAAGGTTATGTATTTGTAAAATTTACTTCTCTATTTTGATATAAGCACATGTACCTACTTGTCTTTTATATCTCTATGTCATCACTCAAATTTTGTCATGAATACTTGATAATGTCAATTTTGGATCACTTTTACTTTAATTAACTTAAACACTTACTATGTACCTATTTCACCACCTCACTCTATACAAAGTACATATATAGAAATATCATTTTCTAATTTACTATATTTCTTAAAAAATGTTCTTAATCACTAAAAAATCCTATAAGAATTCGTTTAAACATCCTAAATTCCAAAATATACATGTTATCCTTCAAGAAAATATTGACCAATATGGGTCAATAGTGGTAGTTTGTATTGACCCATATGGGTCGATCCCATATTTCACCTTAGCAATGAGTATTTTGAAAATTATATTATTCCTTATAGGTAGGTACATATTTTAGGATAGGTAGTGTGAGGTTTTACCCTTTTGGATTACTATAAAGGCACATCTAAGTCACCTATTCTATCAGTTGATAATTATTGGACATTTCAATATTGAGGTACAATTATTATATTTCACATTGAGAAAATATTACCTATTCTTTCCAATATGATTATAATCATTTGAATCAATCTTTAGAGAATTCAATATCCTATTATGCACAAGTCAAATTAAAGCATTATGAAGTATTCAGGCCATATCTATATACATACATATAGAAAAAGGAACACAATCACACAAAACACTCTAAGTGGGAGAAATTCATGGGATTCAAAACCCTCTTTGGAGTATTTGATACTTAGGAACTAATCAATAATCATAGGGGTCATTTTTGTTAGATTAGCTCATTATAGTTCACCATATCATTTTACATGTGTTCAGCCATTTAAAATCCCTATTAGTTTTAAATTTGAAGATTTTTTTTCATAAGTGTTTCATGTACATCATAAGGTTAATTTTACACAATCAAGAATGTATAAATCTAGAATAAAATGTTGTTTCATGTTTTTTTTATTTTCATAGAGAACAAAATCAACTAGTAGAGTAAAATAGTGCCAATGGATCTTGTCCCCTTCCCAACATTATTGAACATGAGTAGTTACACTTCTAGTTTAATTTTCATAATCCTAGTCAGATTATTTCATTAGTTCTAACCAATATTTTAGTTCCCATAGTTTCATATAATTATGTTACAAATAAAAAGCATATAAGTCTTCTTGTGTTGTTAATTATTATACTTATTTCATTTAATCATGTTTCATATAGTTTAGTACTTTTATTTCATTTTATTAGTCATAATTTTTATTTTAACTTTCCCTATCTTTCTATTATTTTGATATTAATTATATTTAATCACAAAGTTAATTACAAATTATGATAAAATATTGAGTCTAATTATGTCAGTGATTCACATAAATCAATATCATTCACTTGATATAATAAGCTCACTTGAAATGATAGAATTAGGCATACAAAATGGGAATAAAGGTGGGTTGAGTTGACCCCAACCACTCTTCATTTAATGGTTGAGTGATGTCTACATATCCAATACTCTAAAGAGGGAAGTCACCACTTGTATTTCTCCCTATTAGGTGTATGCTTGTACATAACAATTTTTGAATGTGTGAAACACATGATTTAGCTTTCAACACATGAAAAATGGAAACTTTGACTTGGATTTGAGGTAATTAAAACTTAGGTAAGACATGTTCCTTGTGATTAATTAGTAAATTGGGAAGAATAGGGCAATCCATTTTAATGTGCAGCAATGTATAGATGTATTCCAAATAAGTGTTATATGAATAAAAAAATTAAAATTATTCTATATTTATATAAGACTCTTTGGGTAATTTTTCACACCAATGATCAAGAATTATATGGTTAGTATATTTACTATAGTTTACAAGTATTTCATATTCACCCTTGTAATAACATAAATAACACAAACACAAGATTTAACATCTACATGACAAGTTTTAAGATCTAACTCCACTTTTTCACTACCACATAACTCATATAGTATTGGTACTCTAGACCATTACTCATTAGTAATTATATTTAGTGATTTAAAAACATTAAATGGTTATTACCAAATCGTATAACATTTCAATAAAGGGTTCATCTCCATCCATTTTATGTAAATATGCACCTTATAGCTTGAAGTTAGTGAGATAAACAAGAATGAAGTGAGGGATTACATGCACACTAAACATCTAATCTTTCAAATATTGTACATAATTTATCATGATAAATATTTGATATTATAGTTTGACATTGATTGTAATCATCTTCTTTGATTTACTTTCTCTTTAACACATTTCATAATCATATCATTTTTGACTTCTAATTCATGTCCATTCATAACCCTCTTAAATCTATTTAATTATGTTTCCCACCAAGTCTCCTCTTGGGCCCCAAATCAATGGTATTAGATCATTCACAATTCATATAATTGTTGAAGGGTATCATGGTGTATTTAAACTTTGTCCCTATTTGTATGCCCACTCATATGAGGTTTGATTATAGGAATTTAGGGCTCAAGACTCATGAACCTTCATTGTACATTCTTTCACATCATCAAATGGGAGATAAATATTTGACAAATCCATATTTATAAATTTTATAAATATGATAGTGGATACATTGGAAAAATAATGATAAGTTTGGGAAGAATGTCATTAACATGAACAACCAAGGATATTGATAATTGCTCACTGATTCTCGAAAATCAAACTCATCCTAACACCTATTATTCTTATTGAATATTTAGTGTTCAATTTCCATACATAGTATAAATAAATTTAGATGAAATAGATGATTGGATTAGCCTAATATGTTTATATTATGTAGTTAATCAATTCTCTTACCAAGAAAATATTACATTCACTTTTCTGAAAGTTTCTTTATCAGTAAAAAATGGTTGGAAATATATTTCACTTCACATAGAAATCATGAAGATGAAATTAAATTAGATGCATGGAATGGTTTCACATAATCACTCATATAAACTTATTAACTTTGTGTAAAATATGATGACCAATACATCAAGTTTTCTTAGTTTCACTAACTAGTGAAAAAATAATATGTGAGGTAATACACAAATACCTCTCATACTTTGGTGTCCAAATTTTGTATTTATAATTTAAAATAATTTTTTTTTATAAATTTAATGATTGATACCATATATCTAGTCATATATAGATTTATTATAGATGTATTCAATTGAAGAAGCCTATATATTTGCTTATAAGTTTTAAGTAAAGGCCAAAACCAAAACTAAGACAAAATGTTATAAGTATTAGATAAATCAATGGTATAAATATTATAATAAAAAATTGAAAGAATTTATAACTTAAATAACCCTAAAAAATAATAATAAACAATATTCAAATGACCAAAATAAGTAGTCCAAGGATGGAAAGTGGTGTTTAGTTCATAACTCCAATAGTTTTTCAAATAAAGAGTGTCATGATAGGAAAACTCTACTTGTACAAATTGAGATAGATAGTAAAACCATTAAATAATTGAATAAAGGTAAGAAAATCATGTAATATGAGCCTAATTCTATGATGTGTATCAAAAACATCTATAATACCCATACAATTATAGAGGAAACATAAACCTCATTCTATTCTCAAATGTGGATCAATTCTCAAATTGTACACTTCATCATTGACAATGAAAGTTAGAATAACATAGTTTATCCTAAATTTTTTCATATATTTAAATTTACACTAATGCATCACCCACATCTATAATCTATAAAATAATTTGGTCTAGGATCCAAGAAAAATGTTACTCAACAATGTCAATTCATTTACAACAACAAACCTTTTTAAGATACTATCCTTTTTGATGTCGATCCATTAGAAGTATGTAATTTTTTTAGTTGGTAAACCATATTTTTACCATCAACATATATTCTATGGGTATAATCCTATAATTTTTGTCATAGATGATGGTGATAAGAGATAACACATACCAGAATTAGTTTCTAAGTTATCACTCATTAGTGATATGTAGTATAAGAAGCTAGTCATGTATAGTAATAAATTTGAAATTTTGATGGTAATATTTGAACATAAGAACAAATACATATTGTATTTTCTCCAATAATAACAATAAACACCTTAGATTTGAACTATAAGTTATAAAAATACACAATTATATTTTAGTCACTAAAGTAAATACCTAAACATAATTCAATGAAGGACACTATTGATTTTATTATTAGAATAACTCTACCTAATGAATTTTTATATCATAGATCATTTGTGGATAATGAATAAATTAAGTGACACATCCATGAAATAGTAGGCTAATGACATATTCGACCTAGCTCAATTGCCTTGAAGTAACTAAATAGTGTTTATGCCAAATAATCAATATATAAGGAGGTTGTACCTTAGTTACAAATATCTTTAAAATATCATAATGAATAACTTATATAATATTCCAAGGATTGAATAACTTTTGGAGAAGATCCATCATTAAAAATTCTTTACCACAATTGATCTTAAGTATTGGTATCATCATATTCTTTTTGAGCCTATAGATGTATGGAAAAAAATTTTAAGGATGAATAAAGTTTATTTAAATGATTAATCATTCCATTTAGTTTTACCAACACACCAAATAAATTAATGTAGAATATAAATGACATTCTCAGTCCATTCACTATTCATTTATTTTAGTCTACCTTGAAGACATCCTAATGTTCAAAAAATCATGAGATGAAAATTTGCACCATATAGATTAAGTGCTTGAAACTTTACAAAAACATAAGTTGTATGAAAACATGAAAATATGATCATTTTTAATGTGGGAACTAAAATATATAGGATACATAGTAGATGCACAATTAGTGCACATGGACCTAGTCAAGATTCAATTCATTTAGGAATTACCACAACCAAGAAATATCTTAGAGCTTTGTAGTATGTTAAGATTATAAAATTTATACAAGAGATTTTTAATTGATTTTTATAATGTTAATTGGACTATAAACCAAGTTTTAGATTAAGGTAAAAATAGGTTTTGAAGGGACCCCAAAACCCTTTGATAGAATTAAAGAGGTAGATCAATTACAAGCACCAGGATAAGCAATCCTTAAGCCTACTAAAAAACTAGCAGCAAAATCAAGAAAAAATAGGGGCAACATCATTAACCATTTTATGTTCTGCCCCCTAAAATTCCAAATAAAGATTTTCTATCTATTTTTGAGGGGTAAAATCTAGAATAGTTGCCTGCCTACCATCAGCAATATTCTGCTTACTTTCTAATTCTCTATTTTTCTTTGCAGATCTTCTTCCCAGTCGATCTGGAGAGCCAACATCTGGTTTCATTTTTAAAAACTGTTCATCTCCTTTTCTAGATTTATCCATAGTAGAAACCAGGTGTTTAGCCTTCATTTTCTAGTCTTTTTTGCTACTTCTTGTTTCAACCCCATTTGTAATGGTCTTTTTTTCAGCGCTTTTCTTTGGTTTGAAAAGTGCTTTATGATTTCTCCATTATCTTTTACTTTTAACACCTTCAGAGGGTAAACATTCTTAGCCTAAATCACCTTGGTCTTAGAAAAAAGAGGACCATCCTCTTCTAATTTATTTTCAGCTCCATCCAATAATTTTCCTTCCTCCAGTTCAGTTTTGTCTTCTACATCTCCCCAGCTGTCTTCTATCTTTTGATAGCCAATGATTTTTTTTGTTAAATCTGTCATCTCATCTTTTCTATGTTCAAGATTTGTGATTTTAGATTGCAGGCCATAGCCTTCTTGCTCAGAAATGTCTTTCTCAACCACAAACTCTTCATCCGCATCTGATTGTGGAACTTTGGGTTCTTCATTAGAGATCTCTTTCTCCTCCTCAACATGCATAATTTTATTATCTTCATTCTTCTTTAGTTCTTGTTGATTTTTTTCTTTGGGTATCCACTATAAACCAAGTTACCAAAGGTGGCACTAAATAAAATTTCATCTCAGAAGGTGCACAATAGAAATAATTTAAGGAATAAAAATGTAGACTTTGTTCCACATTAGTACTTGTGTTACTAGATCTTTAAAAAATTTAAGTTTTATACATATGCCTTTGACTTCATACTTGGAGTATTCCTTACTCAATATAGTCACCCATTTTATTACTATTGACACTGGAAAGTGCACCCTGCGGTAGGAAAATGGATTCCTGCCCTCTCCCCGCAACATGGAAACCCCTCTCTCGCCTATGGGACGGTGAAGCAGGAGAGGAGAGTCTCTAGGTATGGGCTAGTTCCCTCTGATGTATCTTGTTTGTTTTAGGTAGCGCAAAATATAGGTATATAGGTATACTGGGGGGATGAAAAGAGATAGAGAAAAAGCATGAAAACAAATAGCCTACTCTAAAAGAGGTGATACACCAAAAACAAGTTGACCTTCCACATCCACACTCAGGATCAGGGAAAAACATACATACACATAGATCTGGCAGAAAAGACCAGGTCTCTGGGATGACAGGGAGGTTCTTATGGAAAGCACAAGAAACAAGGACTCACCAAGGTGTTGAGAAATACACACTGTAAGTGACCTCACCTGTTTTATACCTCCAAAATAGAACTCTACTCCTGGCAGCAGTAGACAGTGGCACTTTGTAGATCGCAGGTTTGCTGGTGTTGAAATTGTGAGAGCATCAAGAGACAATGACTGGACACAGATTAACATTCAATGCATACATAGAAAGATCCATCCAAATAGAGGTAAAACTATCTTTTATTGATTCAGGTGGAAAATTTGGAGAGCAGTGCTCTTTACAAAATTGGGGAAGATCCTTTCAAATGACCAAGTCTGTATATTTATAAGAAAAGAGCCAAGAGGAGTCAAGTGGTAGCTTGAGTCTCCATTGGGAAGAGAGAAAACACTGTAGATGACATCACAAGTCTGCCAAGACCATGCTTGTTGCCTCATTTTGCATGCTAGTTTTCTCCTCTGGCATTTGGGTGGGCTTTTTCCTATGCTCTACAAGTGTTTTTTGCCACCTGATGTTGTGGGTGGCGAATTTGCTACCTGCTACAGTGGATTGCATGTAGGACTTCTACCAACGTCAGCTGATAAGCTGCCGATCGTGGCAGTTTTGCCAATGTCAGCCTGTGTAATCTGCTGACGGTGGTAGTTTTGCCGACGTCGACCGATGTTAGTGGCCTCTTTTTCTCTGCCGGCATTGTGGGTGGTGATTTTTCCACCCTCTGCATCACGTGTAGGGGGTCTCTGTTTACCCCCCTGTGTTGTGGTTGGTGATTCTGCTGCCATCTACATTTTGTCTGCCCTTCCCTTTTTGCTAAGTGTTGAACACCCCAGTTTTTTACTTTCTTCTTGTGAACGTTTGAAGACTCTACCTCTTGCTACTGCGAATGCCAGCGAACTAGGCCAATGAGCCAATGCTCTAAAATGGAGCTGTTGAACCCTGAAGGCAGACCTTACAACTCGAAATGACTGGCCATGCAAAGCAGGTGTAGAAGGTGATCGAGATTTTTCCTGAGGGACAAAATTGGGTCAACAAATTGGTGACTCACAGGGGAAGCGTGCTTGCAAGGCTTAGAACTCAGTTGCCTTACATTCCATTGGGTACAGAGTCAGATGGTGACTTTTGAAGAGAGTTCTCCATAGCTTGATAATCCTAGAATCAAAATACATAGAATTTACCCTCAAAATGAAGGGAAACACATAATGCTAAAAAACAACTAACTGTGCAAACTACACTTAGGGAAAATAGGGAAAATTATGTACAGTTAAACCAAAATTTAGTGGCAGTGCTTCAGATGTATCCCGTTGACTGGGATACGCAATTCTTTGCCATCCAACTTGGAGAGCTGGAATGCGTTATGCTACTTGCACTGAGTAATGATGTATGGAGCGCTCCAGAGGGCATCAAATTTTGCATGTTTTCTGGGCTTAGCTCTATTTTTGTCCCATTTTAGGACAATGTCTCCTTCGACGAAACTTTTTGATGAAGACTTCTTGTCAAAATGTCCTTTCACCTGCTGTTGGTGACTGACCATAGAAACCACAGCCTGATTCCTTACCTCCTGGAGTTCCATTAGTTCACACAATCTGACCTCCATGCTGCTTCCTTCTTCTAGCTATAGTTAATGAGCGAGATCTAGTGCTGGCAATTTGAGTGAGATAGGAAGCCTTGCTTCCCTTCCATACACAAGCGTATATGGAGAATTTCCAATTGATCTTTTCAGAGTGATTCGATCAGCCCATAAAGCTGTCTTCAGCTTGGCATGCCAAGTTTTCTAATTTTCTTCCATGGTCCTCTTTATAATCTTGATCAAATTTTTGTTAGTAGACTTAGCTAGCCCATTTCCCTGCGGGTAGTAATTTGACGAAGTGCTAAGGTATATACCATACCTTAGCGCCCATTCACTAGTTTTGGTTCGCAAAAAAGCCAAGGCATTGTCTGAAATTATAGTGGCTGGGACCCCAAAATGTGTCACTAATTCCTCATAGAAATCCAGGATTGCGCTTTCATTTGCTTCCTTTAAAGCAATGGCTTCCACCCACCTAGTGAAATAATCCGTAGCAGTCAGGACCCATTTGTGTCTGGCACTAGAGGGAGGATTGATCATCCCTATGAAATCCAAGCCCCACTACATGAATGGTTGTTCAACTTGAATGGGCTATAGGGGCATGGCAGCCAATCGCTACTTTATGTCAAAAAGTGCACACTTCTGGCACTTTCTTACCCAGGCATGGGTATCCTTGAAGAGAGTGGGCTAGAAATAGCTAGCTCTCATTATTTTTTCTATTGTAGTCCTAGGGGCGAAATGGCCGCTTGCTGGCCCATCATGAAACTCAGCCAATACCTTGTCAGCCTGACTGGAGTCAATGCATCTCAAGATAACCCCAGAGAGATCCTTCCTAAATAATACTCCATCAATCAAAACATAGGGAAGGGACTAAAGTTTAAAATACCTTCTTCTGGCCTTATCGAGACCCTGTGGACATTCGCCCGTAAGAAAGAAATGCCTCATGTCCAACGTCCAATCTCTTATGATAGCTGGTTCTTCTGCAGTGGCTGCATCATGGATCAGCAAGTTGTCTTCATCCTTTTGTCTCAAATCTGCTGCTAGTTGTTCACACAGGCCCCTTCCTCTCACCAACTTGGCAATTTTGATATCTATATCGTACTCCATCACTTTGGTGATCCTTCCCGCTCTTTTCTCATTTAAGTCTCAATTGGTCAAGAAATCTTTGACACCAAGATGTGGAACCATGAGATGGATCCTGCTGTTTGATAACATATATCTGAATTTCTTCAGGCTGCGCACCACTGCTAGGACTTGATTTTCTACGTAGGTGTACCTGATTTCAAAGTCCTCTAACCCTTGGCTAAAGAAGGTGAGTGGTTGCTCGAGGTCATCACTATTCACTTGGGTAAGCATAGCAAATATTACTTCTCCATTATTGAAGGTATAGAGATTGAGGTCTCTATTGAAGTCGAGGCTGATTAGAGCGGGAGCCTGGGTCAAAGCCTGTTTGATAGCTTCAAAGCGGTCCTTTCTTGGTGTTGTCCATTTGAATTCTTCACCCTTCCTTAGGAAGGAGGTTAGGGGTTTAACTATTTCAGCAAAATTCGAAATGAACCTCTGAATGAAATTTATCCAACCAAAGAAACTCTGCAGGCCTTTCTTGTGCTTTGGTAGGGACATCTCCAGGATGGAGTGGACTCTTTCGGGGTCAATAGACAAACCTTCCTTGGACACAATGTGGCCAAGAAGTTTCCCCTCATGAACTGAAAATACACATTTCTTTGGATTTAGGGAGATGCCAAATTCCCTGCACCTCTCAAAAATTTGCCTGAGGTGCTTCATATGCTGTCCCGCCTCCTTGGAGAAAACTGTTATATCATCGAGGTACACCAACACATTCTTATTTATCAAACCACTAAAAGCCATGTCCATGGCTCGCTAGAAATTAGCACCAGCATTGGATAGCCCGAAAGGCATTTTATAGTAGGTGAACGTTCCCCATTTAGTGGTGAAGGCTGTTTTGTATTGGTCATAGCCCCGCACCAAAATTTGATTGTATCCTGAATAACCATCCAGGAGGGAGAAATGTTTGGAACCAGTTACCTTTTAGAGGATCTGCTCCATGTTCGGAAGGGGATAATGATCTTTTAAAGAGACTCTATTAAGGTCTCTGAAGTCGACGCATAGCCTGATCTCCCCATTTTTCTTTCTAACTGGAACCAAATTGGCCAACCATGAGGAATGTTTGATCAGAAATATAATGCCGAACTCAATCAACTTGACCAATTCTTTCTAGATAAGGAGCTCGATCATCGGATTAACAGGTCTCTATTTTTGTGTGACTGGCTTTGCACCTTTCTCTAATTTGATGGTGTGCTAGGCGACTCTTGGATCGAAGCCTTTTAAGTCGTTGTAATTATAGGCGAAGACGTCAGCAAACTCCTGACATAGTAGAATGAAAGTTTGCCTTTCTTGAAATGTGCATACCTTACCAAGTGCCAGCAACTTGTCCTTGAAGATTTCAACTTTTTCATAATTCTCCTCTTTGGTAGTGATGCATGCTTTGTCATCTCTTAGTTGGTCCTCTCCATTGAAAATACTTTCAAGTGTGACCAGACCCTTAGGGAGTTTATTGTTCTTCAATTGAACAATCTGATTTCCATATTGCTGCTGCAATTTCACTTGATTGTGGGCCGTGAACTCAGCTTCTTCCTACAAGAAGAGAGCTATCTGTCGGTCACTTTCGAAGACCTACCAATTTGTAACATTGTCTGGAATAGAAGGCTGAACCACCACTTTTAAATGGCGCGAACCACAACCCCTGCTTATTTCTTTTGAAACATCAAATTGGGCGCCAACAGCTGCCAGCCTGTCAGCCTACTTATTTTGTTCCCTGGGAATCGAGGTAATGTTAAGAGCAAGGAAATCTTCCATCAAATCCCAGACTCTGTGCTTGTAAAACTTCAGTGAGGAGTTCTTGGTCAGGTTTAGGCCTCTTATTTGGTTCACAATTAATTCACTATCTCCTAGGATTTGCAATTTCCTGATCCCTCTCTTCCTTGCCCACTCAAGTCCATGAATCAAAGACTCATATTCTGCAACATTACATGTGTAAGAGAACTAGAAACAAAAGGCTATAAAGTACCTTTCTTTAGAATGGGAGATTAACATTGCCCCACCACTAGTCCCAATTTGCTTCTGGAACTGTCAAAGTACAGTTACCACAGGCCAAGGTCTTCTTTGTTCTCCTTCATTATATTGGGCATGACGACGCTTTCTTCATGCAAGAAATAGACGCCAAGGTCTACCTCCTCAATAAACTTATAAGGATTGTGCTCAAAGTTATCGCTTCCCCACTCATCCAAGAGTAGATCTGCAACTCCTTCAAGAGCAGAAGATGAGGACTGGTCCATTTGAGAGTCTTCTGGATCAATGATAGTGTAGCTGACATTCGCTACCTTGGGTGAATAGGGCTCTAGGTGGTCTTTGTAGAGTGGCTCGAATTTGATTTTCACTTTGGTCCTGTATTTGGTTCTGAAAACTAGATATGACCAATTCACTGCTAGATAACCACCTATTTTGGACGTAAAATCCCTAGACAAACAGATTGCAAAATATGGAGGAATGTCTGCTACCACTATATCTTGGGGGATTGAGAATGTCAAGTAGGCATGCAATGTTAAACTCAATCCTTTCAAGACCTCGACTGTCTTTGTAGGTGTTCCATCTAGTTACAAGAATCCTTTGTTCATGGCTTTGTACTTTAACCCCATCTTATCAGCAATGCACTTGGGCATTACTGAAGTGCTGGCCCCACTATCAATTATGCAATTATGTACTAAGAAATCCCATATGATCAAAGATACATAAAAATGGGGAGTCTTTTCTTCTTTCTTTACCTGACTTGAAGCAAAGGGCTGCCCATTCGTCATTAGGATGTTATTAGTGTCTGTTGGGATGGCCTGGCGATCTAGCTCATGCAATTCTTTCTTCAATACCTCCTTTTGTCTCAAAAGAGACAATGAATCCCATAGAGAAATGCTCACATGAAATTTATTCATTTGATCAATTATATTAACTTGGGGGCTGATCCCCTTCATACTTTCCTTTGGGCTGATCCCAGCTAGAGCTATAGACTGGGGAGCTAGAGGTGCAAACGGTTGTCTGGGAATTGGGGCCTTCTGAAAAGGGTGTGATGGAGGATTCGTTGCTACCTGAGGAGAAGCTTGCACTTCTCCAATTTCTATTCTTTTAAATCTTGTATTGGCCGCAACATAATCAACTTGATTGTCTACAGTGCCCCCATGATTAATTGCACAGAGTTCCCCTTCTTCGTGATTTATCAGGGTAGAATCCGACTGAGTTTGATTGTTACTTGTGCTGGGTTGGGCTGAAAACTCAAAAAACTAGGAAAAATTAGCAACCTGATTTTATAAATTCTAAAAGAAATTCATCATGTCATTCGTATGGACAGCTTGCTCTTGACCTTGTCCCATGGTTGAACAGCCTGGCTACTCCTGCACTAGATTGTTCTGAGTAGGCACCATGGCTTTAGATGACAAAGAGGGGCCTGGGTTATAATTTTGATAAGGCCTAGTTGTAGTGAGCTGCCCCTGACCTTGGTTATAATTTTGAAAGGGGGGTCTAGGGGCATGGCCATAATTCTGATAACCTTGGTTTGGCTTGTTGCTTTGAGCTTGCTACCTTTTAAGGGTAACAAGTTCGTTTGACATGCTCTGCAATAGGCCCTTAACTTCATTTAATTCATTGGATGGAATAACAGCTAGCCTCTCAATGATAGGTAGGGAGCAATTATGGGAGTGACAGCCTAAATTGGGGGCAGCGGTTCTGGGAAAAGTGGCATATGAGGCCTAGGGGCTTTTTTTCTAGCTTGAACCAAGCAATTTTTGGCCGCAATGGCTATGCCATATGCAGTTGGCAGTATGTGTCCCCCCATAGATTGGATCATCACAGCAATATCACTGTTTAATGCTTTTAGATAGTATAAGAAAGTGTAGTTGGGAGTCAGCCTTACCATGATGGGAATTCTATCCCAAGTCTTTTGAAACCGCGTATTGAAGTCCTGCATGTACTCGTGTGGAGCTCTTTTTATAGTTGTCAGCTGCTCAGCAAGAGAGAGACCATCACTTTTTTCCCCAAAACGATCAGATAAATGGGTGCCCAATTCATTCCAAGAATGTATGGATTCACAGGCAAGGTGCCGTACCAGTCGAGAGCTTTCCCTTTCAGAGACAAGGCTAACAGTATGATGGCAATATTTTCTTTTGTCATATTGTGAATATTGCAAAGGTTGGCAATATTCTTGATATGCTCAACGACTGTAATAGGTCCCACTCCATCAAAAGAGGGCACATTTTTTAAAGCTATTCCTGGAATCGGATCATAGCGTGGGAGGTTTAAAGGGCTCTCACCATGAAAAGCTACAAAAGGCAATGCCATGGCTAGAACAGGTTGTATTTGTGGCTAAGTTGGGTTGGTGTTCCTAGCAATAGGTCTAGGAGGATTTACTAGTGGATAAGGGTGAGTTCTTTCAAACCTGAGCCTTTTAGCAGAGTTTAAAGGTAGTTCAATGAACTCAAATGGGACCCTTCTTGAAGCTGACCTTGTGGTAACCTTTGGCGTAGAAGTTTAAGTGACTGGTCTTAAAATAAAGCACTGAGCTCTTACCAGTGGAGTCGCCAGATGCTGGAAATCTTTGAAAATCACTATAGCAGGACCAGCATCAATCCTAAAATACTACTGCATTAGAAACTAATAAAATTACAGTCCCACTGGGCATGCCAAAACTGTTGACGTTGGAAAGTGCACCCTACGGCAGGAAAATGGATTCCTGCCCTCTCCCCGCAATATGGAAACCCCTCTCTCGCCTATGGGATGGAGAAGCAGGAGAGGAGATTCTCTAGGTATGGGCTAGTTCCCTCTGATGTATCTTGTTTGTTTCAGGTAGCACAAAATATAGGTATATAGGTATACTGGGGGGATGAAAAGAGATAGAGAAAAAGCATGAAAACAAATAGCCTACTCTAAAAGAGGTGATACACCAAAAATAGGTTGACCTTCCACATCCACACTCAGGATCAGGGAAAAACATACATACACTCAGATCTGGCAGAAAAGACCAGGTCTCTGGGATGACAGGGAGGTTCTTATGGAAAGCACAAGAAACAGGGACTCACCAAGGTGCTGAGAAATACACACTGTAAGTGACCTCACCTATTTTATACCTCCAAAATAGAACTCTACTCCTGGTAGTAGCAGACAGTGGCACTTTATAGATCGCAGGTTTGTTGGTGTTGAACCTGTGAGAGCATCAAGAGACAATGACTGGACACAGATTAACATTCAATGCATACATAGAAAGATCCATCCAAATAGAGGTAAAACTGTCTTTTATTGATTCAGGTGGAAAATTTGGAGAGCAGTGCTCTTTACAAAAGTGGGGAAGATCCTTTCAAATGACCAAGTCTGTATATTTATAATAAAAGAGCCGAGAGGAGTCAAGTGGTAGCTTGAGTCTCCATTGGGAAGAGAAAACACTGTAGATGACATCACAAGTCTACAAGACCATGCTTGTTGCCTCATTTTGCATGCTAGTTTTCTCCTCTGACGACTGGGCGGGCTTTTTCCTATGCTCTGCAAGTGTTTTTTACTGCCTGATGTTGTGGGCGGTGAATTTGCCACCCGCTACAGTGGATTTCATGTAGGACTTCTACCGATGTTGGCTGATAAGCTGCTGATCACGATAGTTTTGTCAATGTTGGCTTGTGTAATCTATCGATGGTGACAGTTTTTCCGACGTCAGCCGATGTTAGTGGCCTCTTTTTCTCTATCGGCATTGTGGGCGGTGATTTTTCCACCCTCTGCATCGCATGTAGGGGGTCTTTGTTTACCCGCTTGTGTTGTGGTTGGTGATTCTGTCGCCCTCTACATTTTGTCTGCCCTTCCCTTTTTGCTAAGTGTCGAATGCCCTGGTTTTTTCCTTTCTTCTTGTGAACATTTGAAGACTCTGTCTCTTGCTACTGCGAATGCCAACGAACTAGGCCAATGAGCCAATGCTCCGAAACGGAGCTGTCGAACCCTGAAGGCGGACCTTACAACTCGAAATGACTGGCCATGCAAAGCAGGTGTAGAAGGTGACCGAGATTTTTCCTGAGGGACAAAATTGGGTCAACAATTACCACAATGAAATGTTCATTGCACTAGTAAAAAACATCCAACCTTTGATCATGAGCTATATGTTATTATTCAATCATGTAAGAATTAGAAGAATTATATCTTGCACAAGGAGACTGTGATATACATAGCTCATAAGATTATTTAATTCTTGTAGAATCATACAAATTTTTATTAGTAGTGGCATTAGTAATGATCTTATTCTATTTAAAAGTTCCATCTGAACATCAAACTTAAGAATGGAAGAGCAAATATGGTCATAGATTGTTTGAGCCATCTGTTGGTTCAAAATATCCTTTTTTTAATTGATGAATGTGTACATGAATTCAGTACATGGTTATAATTTGATCCATTAGACATGGATTTTAAAAATATCTATCATAATTATATTTGTAATAATTTAGTTTTATACTTATACATGAAATATGAAATTATATATCACCTTTGGAAATTGTGCATTTCAAATGAGGAAGATAGATAAAAACTAATATGGGTGGCTCATTTTATAAAAATTACCATACATGTTTAAGTTGAAAATATCCTTGTGGTGTTTTATAATTCATTCTTATGGCCATATAATAGGTTTGTTTTATACAAATATATCAAGTCTTATACTGCATAAGCTATTTCCAAGCAATTTAAAAGGAATCAAGGTTTACACACACTTTTTCTCGTTCGAACAAGATTGTATGAATCCATTTTGATGGATTTTTTCTTAGGATACCTTAATACCAAACATGGCAATGATTGTGTTTCTATAGTAGTTAATATATTCTCAAAGATAGTAATTATCATACCTTGTATGCAATCAATACCATCTATAAAAATAACTCAACTATAATTTAAATGTCTAGATCCACTTTGGAATCATGGAAACCATCTTATCTGATAGGGATATAATTTTTTTGATAAATTTATAAAAACCAATTTGGTCTATGTTATACATAAAGTTGAAAAATCAACTGCCTTTCATCCATAGATTTATGGACATACATAAGTGGTAAATAAAATTATAGTACACATTAGAGAGTGTAAAATTAAAATAATTAAATCATTTAGGATAAAATATTTAATTTTATTTATCATATCTCTAATAAAAATAATTATACCACATATAGACATTTTCAAGTCTACTTGGGTTTCTACCCTTTGGCACCCATCAATGCATCTTATCTTATTCCACCATGAATAGTAATAACTCTTTCAACTCAGAATAAAGTTGAAAAATATATTCAATTCATAGATCACATTTAACACATTTAACTTGCAAAAATGCTTTTAAAATAGGATAATTAGAAATATAAGTAGCACAATGATAATCATCAAACACTGTACACCTTCCATATTGGTGATCAAGTTTGGATACAGCCATAGAAAAAAATACTGACATGACTCTATTGAAATATTCTTCCACTTTAGTATATGCCCTATATCATCACAAAACAAGTAGGAGAGAATTATTTTGATCTAAATATTTCATCTTACCATGGGTTTCATCTAGTATTCAATGTATAATTATTATGATATTGCTTTCCACATATGTTGGATACCTTAGATACTAAAGAGAATATTTAGTATACTAATAACATCCTAGAAGAATTAGATAAATTCATTGACATTCATGTCAAATGGACATGTCAACAAGAGATTATTCTCTTTTACATCATCCAATCTTATCAAGTGCCTTCTCAAGGAAAATGATTTACAAAAGTGTAGGCTGCCAATTTTTGTTCATATATCTTACTGCAACTACATGTAATGGGGACCACTACTCTTCAATGAGGGTAAATTGATATAGGAATATTTTGGTTAGTATACCTTATCATAATTTATCACTATTGCATATACAACCTTATGATAATGTTAGTGTCATCAATATTAAGTTTCACAACTAAATGATAAATTGTAAGATTTAAATCCATTTCTATACTATTACATAACTCTTGTAGTGTTAGTATTGTAGACCAAAAATTATTATTAATGTTATACACTTAAAATTGGACACTTCATATGAAATTTAACATTTTAATAATCATTCACTAAACATTATAACTAAAACTTAATCATACCCACCATCACATTCATATCCCATCATTGATTAACATCCTTAGCCTAACATGTTACTATTCATACCATCTCCCCCATTTAATTTATCATATACCAATCATGAACTTAATCCATATCACCAATACTAAAATATATATTAATAAAATGAAGTAATCATGTTAATTAGTTGATAATATAGTCCATGGACATTTATTATTTTCATAAATCAAATAAATCAATATTCAACCATCAACTTGTCATCTCAAATTTTTGACATCATCACCCAAATTATCATCCACAAAATCCCATAGTCAATCTCAATAAAATATTATAAATCCTATTCTTCATATTACACACTCAACCCCAAATATTTATTATCCATCATCTCTCATTCAATGAGATGTAGGACTCATCCTCCCATCCTATCTCATTCAATGAGATATAGGACTCATCCTTGACCATTGATTTTGAATATAGATCAATTTTTGTCATTAATTCACAAATCCTATATATTGAGATCTCCCATTATCACTTCAATAATCTCTCATGTCATAATGAAGTGATGCATATTTTATATCCAATCATTATATCTAAGACATCCAACTATTAAGCCCAATCATCAATATTATAAGGGGAGGTGTTGCCAAACTATCTAAATAGTTTCTACTACTACTTGAAACTACATGTAAACAAATTGAGCAAATAAATGTCAATAGTGATTCTTTCATTTGTAATTGAAGGTAAATTTTTCCCCTCTTCACTCATTTTTAGGTTTTCAATTTTAGTATTCTTAGAATTATATATATCTTTTGTTTGGTTTATAACATTTATGTTTTTATCAAGTTATTATGTGTATACATTTTGGCATGCTTGATAGGACCCAACGTCCAAAAAAATCATTTTTATTCTTAGGCATATTAGGCTTGGTTGGTTGTTTTCTAGGGTCTAATTAGGTTATTTTGAAGTTAGAATTCTTCTTGTTATCTTCTAAATTTTATTTCTAGGTGTTTGATGGGTTCACCCTATAAAGTGAAGGTTTTGACACTAAAAACAAAAATATTTCCCTATGTTTTAGTGAGATCACCCTAGTTTATATTTTATATTTAAAAATTGTGTGGTCACCCTATGGATTATTGGGATTGAATTGTGTCTAGTGGGATTGCATCTACCTATTTTTGTTTGTCTATGTACTTATGTATTTTTTTCTTGTATATCAATGTGGTCACCTTATTTATTGGTAGGATTGAATTATGTTTAGATATATTAAATATAAATATTTCCAAATTACATAGAGATATTTAAATAGATATATTAATTATATCTATTTAAATATCTCTATGTAATTTGGAAATATTTACCTACATATCAGTATGATTTCCATGTTTATTAGCAGTATTAAAGAAATTATCTATTTTATGTCTTTAGGTCATTAACGATCTTTCCATGTAGATCAATGAGTTCACCTTGTGTATTGATGGGTTTGAATTTTTATGTTTTTAATGTTTTTATTCTTGATAAAGATAATAAAATAAAACTAATGACTTATTTCATGCATTTTTTTACTTATCTAATACATCAAAACAAATAAATAAACACTTACTTAAATTTGGTTCTTAAAATTAACTTTATTTTATTTTTTTTTTGTTTGATTTTGTGTGTGGTGGTTGAGTCTAAACATACTCTCCTCTTATGTTAAAATTTGGTAATAATAATAAAACATGACTCAATTACTTCTTGTTTATCCCCATCCCAAAATTAGTTTACATATGATCTCATGTTGCATCAAAAGGCGTTGGAGATTAACCAATGAATAAAAGTGTAATATTGATTTATATATAGTTTACAAGGTGTTGGAGATCAAAAGGTGTTATATATTATCCCCATACTATAATTATTTTATATATTTCTTTCTAACATATAATAATGGTTTAGTGATATATTTCTAGTTTCTTTCAAAACCAATTTTAGTTATTGCTTCATATATATATTTTCTAACTGCACTTTTCTATCAAATTTTATTTCATCTTCCAGTTGGCTATAGTTGGTTATTTATTTTTTTAAAAAGAAAAATTTCAATATTATTTATCATCTCAATTAGCACTTCCTTTTTTTTTTCTCATCTCTTGGTGTTGTGTGATTTATTTTTTGCCTAGTCTTCTATGCATTATTTTGTGGATGCACTTTACTTCTAGTTACAAGTGTATAAATTTTAATTTTAAACATGGTTTTCATTATTCTATAGAGTCATATTATCATATCCTTTCTTTATTTTTCTTTGTTTCACATTTATTTTTATAGCCTATGTATTTATGTGCTCCATTTTTATCTCTTTATAAGCTCTACATCTTTTTCATAGTTGTAGTGCTTCATAGATGTTGTAATATGTATCTTATATCTATTCATGCATGGCATAATGTAGCTTATTGTCTCTAATAATTCATATTTTTAATGAATAAGTTGGTTGTAGCATAGCCTAAAACCTATTATAACATCACCTTAATTTTTATTAATTTAATAGTTTATCATTTAGATTATTTTTTAACTTATAGGACATCTATTTCAAACTTATGATTTAATTATGTTGATAACACTTTTAGATTAGATATTTTTTATGTAACACGTCATTTATATTTTTTTAAGGCATACTTATTCTTATTGTGTTGTTAGTGGCATATTTATTATATTTTTTGGTCTTTTATGAATTGATGTATAGTAATTAGTTGAAACATGGTATTTTGGTATTCAAGTAATGATTTTTAACCATTATTTGTAAGGTGGTTTTTCACTTATACATTTTACTTTGTTGTCTCTTATCCTTTAATTACTCTTTCTTGCCAAGGTGATAGGATAAAAAATTTAATTCAGATTATTTCATTGTTGACTATTAATCCTTTGTGAAAATATTTCTTAATGTGCCTTTATTTTCCATGTAGCCAAACAAAACAACAAAAACCTTTTTTAACAACAATTTTATTGATCAGATGTTTATTTTTCTAGGAACATTTTTAGTTATCTTTTCTAGAAAAGATAAATAATAACTTCAATTAAGTCCCACAATTTTTTTAAAATTTAAAACAAAGCATTTTTTTTTTAATTACACAAATAAAAATACACTTACCACATATGAAAAGGGTTGAAATACTTTAACTCATTCACAAGAAAAAAAAGGTTTTAAATTATTATAAAGTCAAAAATATTTTTCACGTGGATGTTTTCCTTAAGTCATATTTGCATTTTTTTTAAAAATTTCATGACATTAAGTTCAAATTTAATAAGTTTTATTAATTCTTTAAAATCCATTTATTGGTATGTTGGTGTGGACTTACATTTAAAAATTAATTTTTTGAACTAACTCTAGGACTTTCGTTTAATGATTTGAAATTTAAATCAAATTAGTTAAATTTGTGTGGATTTTTTTTAAAATATTGTAATCTCACTAGTGATTTGACATTATACTCATCTTTATAGGATTATTTGGTGGTATTGAATAACTTTTTCAATTTTTTTGGCTTAATGTGCTCATATGGATTTTAAACTAGTAATTTTTTAGCATTTAGAAACATTACACAAACTATTTATTTCAAAAATGATGAAATTATTACTCTTAAACATAAAATCTAATTTCAAAATATGATTCTTAATGATTTACACAACTATTTTAATTAAAAAAATAGAAAAATGCAAAATTTTGTTGAAGCTTTAAATGCAAAACTTGTATATTTTGCACATGATAATGCTCTAATGATGAGCTACAATGTGATTCCAGACAAACTCTTATAAATAATCATTATACAAAACTTATATTCAAAATCATGTAATGTATGGGCTACTAAGGTGGTGGTTTTGGTAAGTATGAAAATGTTAATATTGAACCTCTTTTCTAAAATCTAATGGATATTGTAAATGTCTAGGTTTTAATGTTTCCACTACTTCTAATGCAAATTTGAACTCTTATTATCCTCTACATTGAATGACTTATCATGTAATTTATTTTGATTAGAATTCTTGACATGCTCATTATTTGGTTAAATATTATAAACTTTGTCAGTGTTATAGAAAACATGAATATCCTATCTCTAAATATTGGAAATTGCATCCATGAAAATATTTTGGCTAATCCATTCATTACAATTTAAATTATTTCAAAACCACTAAAACCCATAACACTAAGGTAAAAAACATTTGTATACCTAAACATAATGCATGTTATATAGACTTTGACATGTATTATTGTGATATTTTTTGAAGTGCTTCACATATAATATCTTTTGAAGGTGACACATATTCTTTGTCTCCATTTTTATAAACTCAAATTTTTGTGCATTCCTTTATTTTTACTACAAAGGAAATATTCCTTGAGTAGATATTTCATTTTTCCTAAATTATTTTAATGTAGGTCTTCACACTTTGTTATTGAAGTTGTCTTTATCTCAATTTGCATTTATTTGATTTTATTTTAGTAAATTATTTGTATGTACATAATTTTATGGAATAGTATTTACTTAACATGAAATATTGATGTTATTTTGGTTGTTTTACAAGGTTTAGTGGATCATTTGTCTTTATTTTTGGTCTTTGTTCAATTGTGGATTGACCACCTTGTTTGAAGAGAATTATTAGACATTTTTTATGGTCACAACTTTATCCTTCAAAATTTTGGCAACACCTTCACTTATTATTTATTTTTCAAAATATTTTAATTCCTCTTGAATGAAGTTTATATTAATGGGGAGATTAATGTAATTTTAATTTTTTTTTCTTGCTTATAAATGGTTTTATCCAATTTTGGAACCTTAAATTAATTTTAAGTGTGATTTTTGGAGATTAACCTTATTTGGGTTTATTTAAGATCATTAAGATTATCCTAAGTCTCTTTTAGGTGTTTATTTATTATTATTATAAATTAAATTTATCCTACACTGATGAGATTTCTCTCACCTCTCTTATCCACTTATATGATTTTGGATTTACTTTCACAAGTAACTCCTCCCCCCACATGTCACACACTTCCCTCCTCTTTATTGTGAATAGGAAATTTGACACACACCAAGGAGTCCTTGTAAGGTCATGATTAGATTATGATAACTTTCTAATCCTTCCTCTTACTCTATTGTAAATCGTCCTCTCTTCATCATCAATATTGATCTTACAATATTATGATGTTTATTTTAGATTGAGGCCCATCTTATCTCTTTCTCTTGGATTTTATTTACTATAATACTTGGATTTAAATTGTTTATAAAGCTTATAATATCTTTTAGAGTTTTTATTTATTTGATGGTTTCCCCACTTGTCGACTCTCATCTCTCAATCTTGTAGTTTGATTCAGTCTTGAGGTAACACTATTGTTTCTCACTTTATTTTTAATGTATTGAATGTTATTTCATATGATATTAGTAAATAGTCTAATAAAATATGGTACTAAATAAAAAAATAACTAATTATTTTATTTTTAATTTTGGTAGAGTTTTGTGACCATTGATTCATCACCTAATTTTGGACCAACCCCATGTTTTTATGGGGTCTAAAAATTAGGAAGGAGCATGCCATTACAGGCTAAGATCTCATCCATCTTAATAGTACATTGAATATAAGTGTAGGGAACACAAAAATATCTAAGATAACCCACCACATACCTATTAGGGTACTATTCATGGGCTACTGGTCTATTACACACATATCTAAATAATTTAGGCTATCTTGTGTGTTTTGATGTATTCCTTCATATGCAACTAGTTTGAAACTAAATATAAATCCAAATAAAGCATAATCACACATAATTACAATTCAAAATATTCAAAAGCAAACTAGTTTTAGCCTAAATCAAAAAAATATAATAATCAACTAATTTATTCCCCACATTGCATCCAAAAATAAATCAGTACAAACTTGATCCCAAAACTGAGCTTAATCCAAACATCAACCCAATCCAATCAAATCCTATCTAAACATATGACACATAAAATTGATCCATGTAGAGGTCAAAATGAATAATGCATACGTGCAAACAAGGATGATGTCCTTTTAAGATTCAAAAAAATAGGATCTTGACTTCCTAAAAGTTATGATCTTATAAATATAAGTTTAATCATAAGCAAAAAATATCACACCTTTTCACATCAAACTAATACTAATTCTATTAACCACAATATAAAATCTTAATTAAACCTCCCATTTAGTATATACCATCCCAAACATGATGTCCCTCATATCAACTATAAATGAAAACCCATTATTTCATCCCTATCTCAAAGTAAAACCCTACTTGACCAAATATGATAGCTTAGTCAACATGTGGATGATTTGGTATCCACCATTAGTTTGGAACTTAAACCAAAAATATAACACCAATCTAACCCTATAGACACAAAAAAAACCAAAAATCTAGCTATATCTTGCCATCACCCTTCTAAATACCATCGTTTATGGAAAAAATAAGATACATCTAGGTTTGAAAAGCATCCATTAGGGGTATACCTAGATACCTTTTCAACACATAATCAAATGTATTCCACTTCCATTAACCAATATTATATCATCATTTTCCAACCCATATTTGATAAAGGACCCATATTTTTGAGCCCATGGATGACCATTCCATATTTTATCCATTGCCTAATCTCCCATCATACATAGAAACCTCCATCACCCAACACCACATGTCACCTAGGGAAATAATAATTGTAAAAATAATAAAATAAAAAAGGACATCCATAAATATACCATTATAAAATATCATATTAGTAGTAAAAAATGTCAACATATTATTAGTTCAGTAAAAATTCATTTATTGACTATGTCCTCCTTATAGATAAGGAAATCAATAGTAGCAATCCTACATGGTTGCATTGGGACAACTCTTTGGATTTTTTCCACATCAAGAAATATCCCACTATGAAAATAATCTATAAAATAATGATCTATAAATTCAAAGGCCTCAACCTCCATGATAAAGGACTCATAAAATCTATCAAATTTGTGTAAAAAAGGATCCCATGGCATTGGATACAAATCCATTTAAATATGTTTTCAACACTTTCATGATTTTTGATAAAACCTCATCCAATATTGAATCAAGCTCTATCCATATTACCTAAAAGCATCACACTTCCACCATCAATCCTTTCATTAACACCACCAATCCTTTTCCCCATTTGACATTTACTCTCTCATAACTATCGATTGGGATTAATAAAATCACATATCATTTGACTTTATCCATCATAATCATCAAATTGTAGAATTCATGAAAGTAATTCTATTCCACCATCTTGAAACTCAATCTCCCACATGCATTTATTGGGACCAAAAAAATAACATATCATCATCTTTATTTCATAACAATAAAATAATTATAGAATTCATGATCAACATCTAAACAAAAGGGAATAAAAAAATCATCATATTCTAAGGAGAAACAAGCTTTCCTCCATCAAAATGAATCTTATAATCTAATTAATTAAAATCTAGAATCATCATCCCATAGTGAAAACCTCTTTGAAGCACTATCTAAAAATCATCATACAAATATCAATTCAAAGACTTAAAATTTTCCAAAACTAATGTCCCTTAGTGAAAACCTCCTTGAGGAACTATTGAGAAATCAAAATTTAATTCCAAAAAATAAAAAAGAGTCTTTTGGTGAAAACATATATAACAAAAAAATGGATGAAGAAATAAATAACCCTCTTATGATGACACTTTTTAGGTTGAACATGCATCACATATTGTAGAAATTATCCAAGCAGAAAGAAATCCTCAAAACATCCAATTTGTGACTACTCTAAGTCTCATAGAACATGATATTGTTGATACCAATCCCCCTTCACATCATGATAATATTTATAATCATAACATCCCTCCAAATCCTTCACATTACCAATACACATCCTCCATCCAATACACCTTCTACTTCACCCTTGTTGGCAACACCATAAGGTGATATGATGACATTTTAATCAATTTGGAATAATCCAATGTAGACATAAAAAAATTCATAATGACATGTATAGAGTGCACACCTAAAAGATCCAATGCTTCTAAAAAAATTAAAACAAAAAAAAAATCAAAAAATCAAAAATCAAAAGACAAAGACAAAGATTAATAATCCATCCAATAGCAAAAACGTTTTTTATGGAGCATTGGGAAATAACCATGATGAAAACTAGTTTCTAAAATCATGTGTAAATTATCAATTATCTAATGTAACTTGTACTTGGGGAAAAATCCAAATCCACTTCATTTAATCTAATCAATCCATTTCCTTCATACCAATCCCTACACATTCAAAAATGTCCTACCATCCTTATCATCTTTATATCCTCCATCATTACCCTAAACTATCCAAACCCATCCTTACACAAATTAAAACCCATCCTTATCCATCCAATCCTAATCATAATTTTTTATTTATCCATTCAAATTTTACTATCACTACCATTATCATATACATCTTTACCATCATGCCCATATTTATTCCTATCTAACCTTAATAAATAAGTGGAAGAAGTCTTGATAACTATTTTAGAAACATCTTAGTATATCCCCCAAATAATACTTCTATGACTGTACACCATTTTTTCATAACATGGTAGTTATAGGTCCATCACAACCATCATCATATTCCCTTATTGTCATCATCAATCCCTATTCATCCCTAATCCACTCACATCCATTCCTAGTCATCTCTAATCATCCCCATCATTAGCCAATGTCATTCAACATCATATTAAATCCATTATGTTTACTATTCCTCCCTTCCATAATGCTATAATAGGTTTTCCATTTACTATTAGTTCTTGTACATATGTCCTAAAAATACTAAAAATTAGAAAAAAAACAAAAAAATCCAAATAAGAAATATAAAGCCACAAAATCCAAAAACATCAGAAAACTAAAGAAAAAAACGTTTTTTATAAAATCATAAAAATACTTAAAATCTAAAAATCAAAAACCCCAAAAAATAATATCAAATTAAAAAATAAAAAATAATGTAGGGAATGTATTTAATTTTGATTTTTTGTGTGTTTTTGTTTTTTCCTTGCTTATCTACTTGATTTTTCATTTCTTGTTGAGTCTTGAATTAGTCCATATGCACTAACAATGTCATCGTGGTTTTACATATCATGGTACATCTTGTCATGTTCTTGTACTTGATTCAATCCATCAGAATACGATAACAATGTCATAATGGTTTTTGCATTTCATTATGATTCTTGTCACTTTCCATATAAAAATAAGGTTGATTAATGAAATATAATCATGCACAATAATGACATGATTGTCCATGCCCATCATCTACATAAATAATATTTTCCCCATCAACAACATCATCCATATTTTAACATCCATTTATTTTAACTATCTATATAACTAATTATCTAAATAAAAATCATTATCATGACCTAAATTTATAGACATTAGTTTTCCATATCTTCAATATCCTACTCACCCTAAACCAATCCAATTCAATCCAACCTAATCCAATTCAGATCAATCCATCATCATTCAATAGTGGGGCATCCTCACATGCCCATGTTTTTTCATCTTATTCATTATTTAAAAATTCATTGAACCATCATAACCTACTTATACATCACCTTGTTGAATCCATTTTATCTAACAACATGATCATCTCATCCTCTATCCATGCAATTAATTACATCCTTGATCTATCATTTAAAAATAATCAATCAATTATCCATACAATCCAAATTTGTAACTTCTAATACATTTGATATAACCTTGTTTATTGTAAATAAAGCGTGCAACTTACCATTGGGATATATAATTCCTAGTCCAAGCCTATAGATTTTTCAAGATATATCTATTGTCAGACCCAAAGTACTTTTTGTTCCTAAAGGTACTAATGAGATTGAGTTCTCCAAAAATGATAGTGGGAGATAAAGCATGGGATAAAGTATCTCCTCATTAATTTTAGGACTAATGATGGTTCAGTCTAAGGACTAAGAAGTTTAACCTTTTGTACTCAAAGAGAAGTGATTGTTACCACCAGAGGTTCAAGATGTGTGTAGTTTCACTTTGGTTTAGTTATCAATTAAAGAAACTTTTATTTTTCATTTGATACTAAGTCATGTAATTTAGATTTATGAATCATGGTAAATGTTTGGGTCTTAAAATAAAGAAAAAATAGGTCAAGGTATGGTAGTAAAGTGTGTTTCTAGGATTGAAAGGTGAAAATTCTTAAATAACCTGACTAAGTGCTCTACCATAATTACACCACTATGTGTTGAGTTTGACTAAGGGTTTTGAATTATTTTTACATAAGGGAAAACCCTAAAGAAATATAAGGATATGATTAATTCATAAACCCCCACTAAATATCAATAGTCAAAGATATTATAGTAAATAACACATAAGTTCTTCAAACATAATCTATAAATAAGTACACAAATTAATTAGGTTGTAAAAGAAAATGATATGGGTTATAACATGTCATATTATAACCAAAATTTTCATTTTATAATTAAACATTTATTTAATTCTCTAAAATTAGCATTCATTCAAATTGTAAATAAGAGACACACTAGTAAGTAGAACTAGTTTAGCAAAAAACAAAGAATTCTATTCATAAAAATAAATTCATTTACGAAAATTCCTTATCATAGCAGACATTCACAATCTAAATGATGAAGGAAAATTAGTTGAAATATTGACTTAATTTTGATAGTGGTTTGAAACCAAAATTGTTGAAGTTTTATAATAGGATATAGTTTACAATTTATAGATAAGGATGGGGCTTTCCTATAGGTAGTAAAAGATTCCCATGGGCCATGATGGCCTCCCAAATTTTTTTACAACTATATTTAAAAATAAAATAATAATCTACTTTTCCCCATAAGATATGTGAGGGACCACATAACTTATACGAAGAGGAGTCATTGACAAACCACCTAACAAATGTTTAGATTTTGCCTCGTTGTTAGCTACCACCACTTCTACTAGGTTAAAATCCTAGTCCAACTTAGACAAATTCATCAGTGGCTCTACAAATATTATCTCTGATTAGGCCATTACTATTTGATACACTTGAAGTGGGACCATCATAAACACTTTGAACTTTGAAACCTAAATAATTCTTATAGTGGATTATGTAGAGAGTTCAAGAATTGATTGGGATCTAGCCTTGATGGATTTTATCACTTTCTTCCTCATGACTGAGTCGAAATAACCCATATAAACTCTAATCTCAATTTTATCCACTAGAGTTCCATTTGAGTAGAATATCATAGTGATTTTTAACTCTTTGAAGTAGGATAATATCATTTTCTTGCCTTCTACTAAGGGTTCCACTACCATCTATGCCATATTAAGACATTCTTGAATCATAACCCTCTTGCTCCTAGTGTATGTCTGGTAGATTCTAAGGTCTAAACTAGGCATGAGATTTAATCCTAAGAACATTACCTTATTAAGGATCACTTATATCTTACGACACTTTCTTTCCATTAGACTAATCCTATATATATATATGATTGGTCATTTGGAATATGTACCTTACTATCTACCAGAGTCTTGACTACCTCTCTTAAAACTAAGAAAAGTTTCAAGAGGGCATCCTTGACTTGCCCAATTAGCTCTATAGGGAAGGAGATATTTAATTTCATTTCTAGGGTTCACATTTACTTCTATATGTCTTCTATTATCTTCTCCAACATATCATGTATATATCAAAGCATAGAGACTAGATCCTCAACCACTTTTTATTCTCCCATGGATGTAATCACTTTGGTAAGGGATAAGAGGTCTTTATAAGTTTCATAGACCATAAGGTTCCCATCTTAGATGAACCTCTAGGTGATGATTCTACTCAATTTCCTTGTGGTGTAGTCAAAGTCCCACTACACATCAGGGTAACCCTATAGAGTCATCTTAGGTGCTTGTAACACCATATATATTCCTAGGGTGGAGGGAGGTGTTGGTAGGGTGATGGAGATGGTTGTGATAGGTGGATACTAAGTTGGATTGTAATGGATGAAGTATGAGGGATGAAAGGTGAAATAAATGGAAGAGGAGGAGGCATGGGGCTAAAAGAAGGAAAGATAAATGGGGAACCCCAATGGAACATATATACTTTCCATTATATTTATGTCAAATTGATTTATGGGTAAATGACTCTAAGGAGAGGGAAATTTACTAGAATGGAAGTAATTAGATGCTTAAATATAAATCCCTATGCACTAGGGGTGATAGAAAAGGGAGTCCTATAAATGATGTAGGGAGACATAGGAGGTGGTGTATGAGGAGTAGTAGAATAAATTAGGACATGAATAAAAGGATGAGGATGCATTTCTTTATACTTCTTTTAGGGCCTCTTACCCAAATCTACTTTAGCTATTGCAACAGAGGGAACAAGGGTGGTAGAGGTCATGAGGACCAATTGAGGAGCATATTGGATAGATTAAAGAGTTAATATAATGGCATGAGATGCCTAAGATGTATAGATTGTTTCACTTATTTCAAGAGTCAAAGATATACATGTTGGGGATGGGTCACTTATTATGGACAAGTTTGACCTCATAGGTCAAACTATCAACCCTATAATTTGAAACTTCACTTGTCATACTTCTACAATATTATTCATATCATTGGAGTTCCCATGGTAGTCTTCAAATGATGATTTGTTAGCCTTATTTAAGGTAATGTCCTAGGAAATATTTCAAATGACTTCAAAGTCAATCTAGTAGCTCATATGGGTATATCCTATTGTGTCAAGAAGATATATGGTTTTTCAAGTCAAGTTATTGTTATCAACCAGTGTTTTACCCTCTTGAAGAATACTATTCAATTCCACTTTAAACTTAGACTAACATGGGATTGACCTAAAGGTTGTGGGCAAATTATAGTCTAGGCAAAACCTATAGCTTATGAGGTTAGCTCCCTTGATTTATCAATATTAATTCCTATTCTAAGACCTATTTATATTAAGATGAAAATGTAGAAATAAAATATATGCTAAGAGTGGTGATGTACTAATGCTTAGTTATCCTCTCTTAACTGATCTTTAAACACACTTATGAATTTAATGAAATTGAGAAACTAATCAAACTTATTAACATAATCCTATGCATGAATATTTCATATTAGGGTCAATTATAAAGTATGCAACTTGAAGGTTAAATATATAGGCCTCCATAAGACACTACTATCCCATCAGCACTTCAATACCACTACTAGCTATCATCACTTCATACAACTTGCATCAAATGATAATATGACATTAGGTGAAAGAAAGAACTTGAAAAAGAAGGTGAACCTCATTTATTATTCAAATCAACCATCATAATACACATTAACACTCATATATAAGTCTACAATTGATCTTCCATTATTGATCTTTTACAACTATTGCATATTCACCCTTACAATAACATAAATAACATAAACATAAGATAGAACATCTACATGCCAAGTTTTAAGATCTAACTCCACTTTTTCACTACCGTACAACTCCTATAGTGTCAATACTCCATAAAATTAATCATTAGTAATTATATTTAGTTATGTCAAAACATTAACTGGTTATTACCAAATCTTATAAAATTTCAATCGAGGCTTCATCTATGTCTATTTTATGTAAATATTCACCTCTATAGCTTAAAGTTAGTGAGATAAAGAAGAATGAAGTGAGGGAGTAAATATACACTAAAAATATAATCTTTTAGATATTGTACATAATTTATCATGATAAAACTTTGATATTATAGTTCAACATTGCTTGTCATCATCTTCTTTGATTTATTTTATCTTTAACACATTTCATAATCATATCATTTTTGACTTGTAATTCATGTCCATTCATAACCATTTTAAATATATTTAAGTAGGATACCCAAAATCAATGGTATCATAGCATTCACACTTCATATAATTTTTGAGTGGTATCATGGTGTATTTGAACTTTGTTCCTATTTGTATTTCCACTCATATGAGGTTTAATTATAGGAATTTAGAGGTTAAGACTCATGAACCTTCATTGTACCTTATATCACATCATCAAATGGGAGATAAATATTTAACAAATCCATCTTTATAAATGTTTTAAAAGATGATAGTGGATATATTAGAAAGATAATGAGAAGTTTTGGAAGAATGTCATTAAGATGAACAACCAAGGATATTGATAATTTATCACTGATTCTCAAGCATCAAACTCATCCTAACACCTCTTATTTTTATTGATTATTTAATGTTAAAATGCCATACATGGTATAAATAAATTTAGATGAACTAGATGATTGGCTTAGACTGTTATGTTCATATTACATAGTTAATCAATTCTCTTACCAAGAAAATATTACATTCACTTTTCTAAAAGTTTATTTATCAGCAAATAATGGTTGGAAAATATTGTACTTCACATGGAAATCATGAAGATTAAATTAATATAGACACATGGAATGGTTTCACATAATCACTCATATAAACTTATTACATTTGTGGAAAATATGATGACCAATACATCAAGTTTTCTTAGTTACACCAACTAGTGAAAAAATAATATGTGAGGTAATACACAAACACCTTTCATACTTTGGTGTCCAAATTTTGTATTTAGAACTCAAAATAATTTTTTTTTGTATAGGTCATGATTGATACCATATATCTAGTCATATATATATTTATTATAGATGTATTAAATCGAAGAAGCCTATATATTTGCTTATAAGTTTTAAGGAAAGGCCAAAGCCAAAACTAAGACAAAATGTTATAAGTCTTAGACAAAGCAATGGTATAAATATTATAATAAAAATTTGAAACAAGGTATACCTTCAAGAACCCTAACAAATAACGAAATAAATAGTCCAAGGATGGAAAGTGGTGTTTAGTTCATAACTCTAATAGTTGTTCAAATAAAGAGTGTCATGCTAGGAAAACTCTACTTGTACAAATTGAGATAGATAGTAAAAAAACTACATCATTGAATACAGGTAATCACATCATGTAAGTTGAGCCTAATTCCATGGTGTGTATCAAAAACATCTATAATACCCATACAAGTATAGAGGAATCAAAAACATCATTCTATTCTCAAATGTGTATCAATTCTTAGCTAGTACACTTCATCATTGACAATGAAAGTTATAAGAACCTAGTTTATCCTAAATTATTTCATGTACTTAACTTTACACTAATGCCTCACCCACATCCATACTCTATCAAATGATTTAGTGTGGGATCAAATAAAAATGTCACTCAACAATGTCAATTCATTTACAACATCAAACCCTTTTAAGATATAATCCTTTTTTATGTCGATCCATTAGAGGTATGTGATTTTTTTAGTTAGTCAAACATATTTTTACCATAAACATATATTCTATGGATAAAATACTATAAGTGTTTTCATAGATTATGGTGATAAGAGATAACACATACCAAAAGTAGTTTCTAAGTTATCACTCATTAGTGATATGTAGTATAAGAAGCTATTTATGTATAGTAATAAATTTGAAATTTTGATTGTAATATTTGAACATAAAAACAAATACATAATTTATTTCCTCCAACAGTAGCAATAAACACCTTAGAGTTGAATTATAAGTTATAAAAATACACAATTATATTTTAGTCACTAAAGTAAATACCTAAACATAATGTAGTGAAGGACACTATTGATTTTATTATTAGACTACCTTTACCTAATTGATTTTTATATGATAGATCATTTTTGGAGAATGAATAAATTAAGTGACACATCCATGAAATAGTAGACTAATGACATATTAGACCTAGCTCAATTGCCCTGAAGTAACTAAATAGTGCTTATGATGAATAATCATTATATAATGAGGTTGTTCATTAGTTAAAAATATCTTTAAAATATCATAGTGAATAACTGATATCATATTCCAAGGATTGAAGACTTTTTGGACAAGATACATGGTTAAAAATGCTTCACCATAATTAATCTTAAGTATTGGTATCATCATATGCTTTTTGAGCCTATAGATGTATGGAACAAAACATTAAAGGATGAATAAAGTTTATTTGAATGATTAATCATGTAATTTAGTTTTACCAACACACCAAATAAATTAATGTAGATTATGAATGACATTCTCAGTCCATTCACTATTCATTTATTTTAGTCTACCTTGAAGACATCCTAATGTTCAAAAAATCATGAGATGAACATTTGCACCATATAGAGTAAGAGATTGACACTTTATAGAAACATAAGTTATATGAAAACATGAAAATATGCTAATTTATAATGTGGGAAATACAATATATAGGATATATAGTAGATGCACAATTAGTGCACATGGACCTAGTCAACATTTAATTCATTTATGAATTACCACAACTAATAAATCTCTTAGAGATTTTTAGTCTGTTAGCATTATAAATTTTATAAAAGATATTTTTACTTGATTTTTATCATGTGACTTGGTATATAAACCAATTTACCAAAGGTGGCACTAAATAAAAGTTCATCTCAGAAGGTTCACAATAGAAATAATTTGATGAATAAAAATGTAGACTTTGTTCCACACTAGTACTTGTGTTACTAGATCTTTAAAAAAAAATTTATACATATGCCTTTGACTTCATACTTTGAGTATTCCTTACTCAATATAGTCACCTAGTTTCTTACCACATTGAAATGTTCATTGCACTAGTAAAAAATATTCAACCTTTGATCATGAGCTATATGTTATTGTTCAATCATGTAAGAATTGGAAGAATTATATCTTGGGCAAGGAGAATGTGATCTAAATAGATCAAAAGATGATTTAATTATTTTATAATCATACAAATTTTTAGCAAGAGTGGCATTAGTAATGATCTTATTCTATTCAATAGCTCCATCTGAACATCAAACTTAAGAAGGGAAGTGCAAATATGGTCATAGATTGTCTAAGTGATATGTTGGTTCAAAATATCTTTTTTTTAATTGATGAATGTGTACATAAAGTTAGTGCATGGTTATAATTTGATCCATTAGACATGTATTTTATAAATATCTATCATAATTTGATAATTTAGTTTTATACTTATACATGAAAGATGAAAGTATATATCACCTTTTGAAATTGTGCATTTCAGACGAGAAATATAAATAAAAACTAATATGGGTGGCTCATTTTATAAAAGTTACCATACATTTTTAAGTTGAAGATATCCTTGTGGTGTTGTATAATTCATTATTATGGCCATATAATAGGTTTGTTTTATACAAATATACCAAGTCTTATACTGCATATGATATTTCCAAGATATTTAAAAGGAATCAAGGTTTACACACACTTTTTCTAGTTCCAACAAGATTATATGAATCCATTTCTATGGATTTTTTCTTAGGATACCTTAATACCAAAGATGGAAATGATTGTGTTTCTATAGTAGTTAATATATTCTCAAAGATAATAATTATCATACCTTATATGAAATCAATATCATCTATAGAAATAACTCAAATATAATTTAAATATGTCTAGATCCACTTTGGAGTCATGGAAACCATCTTATTTGATAGGGATATAATTTTTTTGATATATTTATAGAAAACAATTTGGTCTATGTTATACATAAAGTTGAAAAATCAATTGCCTTTCATCTATAGATTTATAGACATACATAAGTGGTAAACAAAATGATAGTACACATTAGAGAGTGTAAAACAAATAAGCAAATCATTTAGGTTGAAATATTTCATTCTATTTATCATAGCTCTACTAAAAACAATTATACCACATATACAGAATTTCAAGTCTACTTGGGTTTCTAACCTTTGGCACCCATCAATGCATCTTATCTTATTCCACCATGAATAGCAATAACTCCTTCAGCTCAAAACAAATTTGAAAAATATATTTAATTCATCGAGAATATTTAACTCATTTAACTTGTAAAAATGATTATAAAAATAGGATAATTTAAAATATAAGTAGCACCATGATAATCATCATGCACTGCACACCTTCCATGTTGGTGATCAAGTTTGGATATAAACATAGAAGGAAATATTGATATGACTCTATTGAAAGCTTATTCCACTTTAGTATAAGCCCTGTATCATCACAAAACAAGTAGGAGAGAATTATTTTGATCTTAATATTTCATCTTACCATGGGTTTCATCTAGTATTCAATGTATAATTATTATGACATTACTTTCCACATATATTGGATACCTTAGATACTAAAGATAATATTTATTATCCTAATAACATCTTAGTAGAATTAGATAGATTCATTGACATTCATTTCAAATGGACATTTCAATAAGATATTATTCTCTTTTATATCATCAAATCTTATCAAGTGCTTTCTCAAGGAAAATGGTTTATAAAAGTGTAAGCTGCCAATTTTTGTTCACATATCTTACTTCAACTACATGTAATGGGGACCACTACTCTTCAAGGAGGGTCAATTGATATAGGAATATTTAGGTTAGTATACATTATTATAATTCATCACTATTGCATATACAACCTTATGGATAATGTTAGTATCATCTAGATTAAGTTTCACACCTAAATGACAAATTGTAAGATTTAAATCCATTTTTATGCTACTGCATAACTCTTGTAGTGTTAGTATTGTAGACAAAAACTTGTTATTAATTGTAAATAATTAAAATTGGACACTTCATATTAAATTTAACATTTTCATAATCATTCACTAAACATGATATGTAAAACCTAATCATACCTACCATCACATTCATATCTCATCATTGATTAACATCCTTAGCCTGACATGTCACTATTCATATCATCTCCCCCATTTAATTTATCATATACCTATCATGAACTTACCCCATCTCATAAATACTAAAATCTAGATTAATAAAATGAAGTAATCATGTTAATTATTTGATAATATAATCCATGCACATTTCTTATTTTCAGAAATCTAATAAATCAATATTCATCCATCAACTTGTCATCTCAAATTGGTTACATCATCACCCAAATTACCATCCACACAATCCCATAGTCAATCTCAATAAAATATTATAAATCCCATTCTTCATATTACACACTCAACCCCAAACGTTTATTATCCATCCTCTCTCATTCAATGAGATTTAGGACTCATCCTCCCATCCTATCTCATTCATTGAGATATAGGACTCATCCTCCACCTTTAATTTTGAATCTAGATCAACTTTTTTCATTCATTCACAAATTCTATATATTGAGATCTCCCATTATCATTTCAAAAAGCTCTCATTTCATAACAAAGTGATGTATATTTTCTATCCAATCATTATATCTAAGACATCTGACTATTAAACCCAATCATCAATATTATAATGGGAGGTCTTGCCAAATTATTTACATATTTTCTACTATTACTTGAAACTACATATAAAAAAATTAAGCAAATAAATGTCAAGAGGGATGCCTTCATTGGTAATTTAAGGTATATTTTTCCCCTCTTCACTCATTTTGAGGTGTTCATTTTTAGTATTCTTAGAATTATATATCTTTTGTTTGGTTTATTACATTTATGTTTTTATCAATTTATTATGTGTATACATTTTAGCATGCTCAATAAGACCCAACTTCTAAAAAATCATTTGGATTCCTAGGAATATTAGGCTTGGTTGGTTGTTTTCTAGGGGCTAGTTAGGTTATTTTGAAGTTAAAATTCTTATTAGCTTCTAAATTTTATTTCTAGGTGTTTGGTGGGTTCACCTTGTAGAGTGATGGTTTTGACACTAAAAAAAATATATATATATCCCTATGCTTTAGTGAGATCACCATATTTTATATTTTATATCTAAAAAAATTGGTGTGGTCACCCTCTGGATTATTGGGATTGAATTGTGTCTATTGGGATTGCATCTACTTATTTTTGTTTGTCTATGTACTTAGGTATTTTTTCCTTGTATATCAATGTGATCACCTTATTTATTGGTAGGATTTAATTATGTTTATATATATTAAATATATCTATTCAAATTTGTCTATGTAATTTAGAAATATTTACCTATATATCAATATGATTTCCATGTATATTAGTAGTATTAAAGAAACTGCCGAGTTTATGTCTTTAGGTCATTAACGATCTTTCCATGTAGATCAATGATTTCACCCTGTGTATTGATGGGTTTGAATTTTTTTATTTTTTTAGGTTTTTATTATTTATAAAGATAATAAAATCAAACTAATGACTTATTTCATGTATTTTTTTACTTGTCCAATACATCAAAACAAATAAATAAAAACTTAAATTTGGTGCTTAAAATCAACTTTATTTTATTTTTTGTTTTTTTTTATTTTGTGTGTGGTGATTGAGTCTACACATACTCTCCTCTTATGTTGAAAGGTGCTAATAATAATAAATCATGACTCAATTACGTTTTGTTTATCCCCATCTCAAAATTAGTTTACATATGATCTCATGTTGCATCAAAAGGTGTTGGAGATTCACCAATGAATAAAATTCTAATATTGCTTTCTATATAGTTTACAAAGTGTTGGAGATCAAAAGGTGTTAGATGTTATCCCCATCCTATAATTATTTTACATATTTATTTTTAACATATAATAATGGTTTAGTGATATATTTCTAGTTTCTTTCAAAACCAATTTTAGTTATTTCTCCCTATATATATTTTCTAACTGCACTTTTCTATCAAATTTTATTTCATCTCCTAGTTGGCTATAGTTGGTTCTTTATTTTTTTAAAAATACAAATTTAAATATTATTTATAATATCAATTAGCACTTCCTCTTTTCCTTCCTCATCTCTTGGTGTTGGGTGATTTATTTGTTTCCTATAGTCTTCTATGGATTATTTTTTGGATGCACTTTACTTCTAATTACAAGTGTAGCACTTTCCCTTTTCAACACGGTTCTAATTATTCTATAGATTCATATTATCATATCCTTTCTTTATTGTTATTTGTTTCACCTTTATTTATATAGCCTATCTATTTATGTGCTCCATTTTTTATCTTTTTATAATCTCTACATCTTTTTCATAGTTGTAGTGCTTCATAGTTGTTGTAATATGTATCTTATCTTTATTCATGTATGGCATAATTTAGCTTATTGTCTCTAATAATGAATAGTTTTAATGGTTATGTTGGTTGTAGCATATCCTAACACCTATTATAACATCATCTTCTTTTTTATTACTTTAATAGTTTATTATTTAGATTAGTTTTTAACTTATAGTATATCTATATCAAACTTATGATTTAATTATGTTGATAACACTTTTAGATTAGATATTTTTTATGTAAAACATCATTTATATTTTTTTAAGGCATACTTAATCTTATGGTGTTGTTAGTGGCATCTTTATTATGTTTTTTGGTCTTTTATGAGTTGAGGTATATCAATGATTTGAAACATGGTATTTTGGTATTCAAGTAATCAGTTTTAACCATTATTTTTAAGGTGGTTTTTCACTTATACATTTTACTTTATTGTCTCTTATCCTTTGATTACTCTTTCATGCCAACGTGATAGGATAAAAAATCTAATTTATCTTATTTCATTTTTGACTATTAATTCTTTATGAAAATGTCTCTTAATGTGCCTTTATTTTCCATGTAGAACAACAAACAAAAAAAAAATTATTGATCAGATGTTTATTTTGATAGGAACATTTTTGGTTATCTTTTCTAGAAAAGAGAGAAATAATAACTTCACTTCAGTCCCTATTTTTGTTTTAATTTAAAACAAAGCATGTTTTTTTTTGAATTACACAAATAAAAATACACTAACAGCATATGAAATTATTTTAACTCATTCACAAGAAAAAAAAGGTTTTAAATTATTATAAAGTTAAAAATATTTTTCACATGGATGTTTTCCTTAATTCATATTTGCATTTTTTTCTCAAATTTTCATGACATTAAAGTTCAACTTTAAAATTTTTTATTAATTCTTTAAAATTCATTTATTGGTATGTTGGTGTGGACTTACATTTAAAAATTAATTTTTTGAACCAACTCTAAGATTTATGTTTAATGATTTGAAATTTAAATAAAATTAGTTAAATTTTTGTGGAATTTTTAAAAAAAAATATTTTTCTTGTAAGATCACTAATGATTTGACATTATATTCATCTTTATAGGATGATTTGGTGGTATTGAAAAACTTTTTCAATTTTTTTTGCTTAGTGTGCTCATATCGATTTTAAACTAGTAGTTTTCTAGCATTTAAAAACATTATACAAATTATTTATTTCAAAAATGATGAAATTATTACTCTTAAAAATCAAATCTAATTTAAAAATATGATTCTTAATGATTTGCACAAATATTTTAATTAAAAAATAGAAAAATGCAAAATTTTGTTGAGGCTTTAAATGCAAAACTTGTATATTTTGCACATGGTAATGCCTCTAATGATGAGCTGAAATTTGATTCTAGACAAACTCTTATAGACACTCCTTATACAAAAATTAGATTCAAAATCATGTAATGTATGGGCTACTAAGGTGGTGGTTTTGGTAAGTGTGAAAATGTTAATATTGAACCTCTTTTCTAAAATCTAATGGAAATTATAAATCTCTTGGTTTTAATGTTTCCACTACTTCTAATGAAAATTTGAACTCTTATTCTCCTCTACATTGAATGAATTATAATTTAATTTATTTTGATTATAATTCTTGTCATGCTCATTATTTGGTTAAATATTATAAACATTGTGAGTGTTATAGAAAACATGAATATCCTATCTCTAAATATTGGAAATTAATTCCATGCAAATATTTTGGTAAATCCACTTATTAAAATTTACATTGTTTTAAAACCACTAAAACACCTAACAATAAGGTTATAAACATTTGGATACCTAAATAGTGTATGTTATATAGACTTTGACATGTCTTATTGTGATATTTTTTAAAGTGTTTCACATAGAATATCTTTTGAAAGTGACACATATTCTTTGTCTCCATTTTCATAAACTCAAAATTTTATGCATTCCTTGATTTTTACTACAAAGGAGATATTCTTTGAGTAGATCTTTCAATTTTATGAAATTAGTTTTATGTAGGTTTTCACACTTTGTTATGGAAGTTGTCTTTATCTCAATTTGCATTTATTGTATTTTATTTTAGTGAATTATTTGTATGTAGATAATTTTATGGAATACTATTTACTTAACATGAAATATTGGTGTTAGTTTGGTTGTTTTACAAGGTTTAGTGAATCACTTATCTTTATTTTTGGTCTTTGTTAAATTATGGATTAACCACCTTGTTTGAAGAGAATTATTGGATATTTTTTATGATCACAACTTTATCCTTCAAAATTTTGGAAACACCTTCTCTTCTTATTTATTTTTAAAACTATTATGATTCATCTTGAATGAAGTTTTTATTAAGGGGAATATTAATTTAATTTAAAATAGTTTCTTGTTTATAAATGGTTTTATCCAATTTTAGAACCTTAAATTAATATTAAGTGTGGGTTTTGGAGATTAGCCTTATTTGTTTTTATTTAATTTATTTAGGCTTATACTAAGTATCTTTTAGGTGTGCATTTATTATTATTATAAATAAAATTTATCCTAGATTGATGATATTTCTCTCACCTCTCTTGTCCACTTATATGATTTTGGAGTTACTTTCACAAGTAACTCCTCCCCCCACATGTCACACAATTCCCTCCACTTTATTGTGAATAGGACATTTGACATACACCAAGGAGTCCTTGTAAGGTTATGATGAGATTATGATAACTCTCTCATCCTTCCTCTGTCTCTATTTTAAATATCTCTCTCCTCCTCTCTTCATCATCAATATTGATCTTACAATATTATGATGTTTATTTTAGCTTGAGGCCCATCTTATCTCTTTATCTTATATTTTATTTACTATTATACTTGGATTTAAATTATTTATAAAGATTATAATATCTTGTGGAGTTTTTATCTATTTGATGGTTTCCCCACTTGTCAGTTCTCATCTCTCAATCTTGTAGTTTCATTCACTCTTGAGGTAACACTATTGTTTTTCACTTTATTTTTAATGTATTCAACGTTATTTCATATTGATATTGGAAAATATTCTAATAAAAGATGGTCCTGAAGATATAAACAAATAATTATTTTATTTTTCATTTTGGTAGGGTTTTGTGTCCATTGATTCATCACCCAATTTTGGACCAACCCAAAGTTATTGTGGGGTATAAAAATTAGGAAGTAGTATGTCATTATAGGGTAAGCGATCATCCATTTTAATAGAGTCATGAAGTGAGGGGGTTTCATCCTCCAATACCCATGCCTTATAAAACATTCCTTATCCTATAATTTATAGTAACAATCTAGTGATGTCAACACATGGATCTATCGAGATTTGGATTTTAACCTTTCTAGTGTGCTCATTAATCTCCATTTTCCATATATTTTGATCTCACCATAATAAAAGGTATATTTAGGGCATACCTAGATCAAATTATTTATCCTAAGTTAATACCTCTTAATAGTACATTGAATAGAAGTGTAGGGAACACAAAAATATCTAAGATCACCCACCACATACATATTAGGGTAATATTCATGGACTACTATTTTGTTACACACCTATCTAAATAATCTAGGATATCTTGTGTGTTTTGATTTCTTACTTTAGATGAAACTAGTTTGAAACTAAATATAAATCCAAATAAAACATAATCACACATAATTAAAATTAAAAATAGTCAAAACCAAACTATTTTCAGCCCAAATCAAACAAATATAATAATAAACTAATCTACACCCAACATTGCAACCAAAAATTAATCAATACAAACTTAATCCCAAAACTGAGCTTAATCCAAACATCAACCCAATCCAATCAAATCCTATCTAGACATATGGAACCTAAAATTGATCCATGTAGAGGTCAAAATGAATAATACATACTTGAAAATAAGGATGAATTCCTTTTAAGATTCATAAAAATAGGTTCCTGACTTCCTAAAAATTATGATCCTATAAATATAAGTTTAATCCAAGCAAAAAATATCACACCTTTTCACATCAAAATAATACTAATTCTAGTAACCACACTAGACAATCTCAATTAAACCTCTCATTTATTATATACCATTCCAAACATGATGTCCACCATATCAACTATAAATGGAAACCCATTATATCATCCCTATCTCAAATAAAAACCCTACTTGACCAAATCTGATAGCTTAGTCAACATGTGGATGATTTGGTATCCACCATTAGTTTGAAACTTAAACCAAAAATATAACACCAATCTGAACCTATAGCCACAAAAAAATCCAAAAAACTATGTATATCTTTCCATCACCCTTCCAAATACCATCATTTATGCATAAAATAAGATACATCCAAGTTTGAGAAGCATCCTTTAGGGGTATACCTAGATACCTTTTCGACACATAATAAAATGTATTCCACTTCCATTGAATAGTATTGTATCATAATTTTCCCACACATATTTGATAAAGGACCCATATTTTTGATCCCATTGATGACCATCCCATATTTTATCCATTGCCTAATCTCCCATCATACATAGAAACCTCCATCACCCAACACCACATGTCACCTAGGGAAATAATATTTGTAAAGTAGTAAAATAAAAAAGGCCATCCATAAAGACACCATTCTAAAATATCATATTAGTAGTAAAAAAATTTCAACATATTATTAGTTCAATAAAAAATCATTTATCGAATTTGGCCTCCTCATAGAAAAGGAAATCAATAGGAGTAATCCTACATGGTTACATAGGGATAACTCTTTAGATTGTTTCCACATCAACAAATATCACACTATGAAAAGAATCTATAAAATGATGAGTTAAAAATGCAAAGGCCTCAACCTCAATGAGAAAGGACTCATAAAATCTATCAAATTTTTGTAAAAAAAAGGATTGCATGGCATTGGATGTAAATCCATTTAAATTTTTTTCAAAACTTTCATGATTTTTGGTAAAACCTCATCCAATATTAAATCAAGATCTATCCACAGTCCCTAAAAGTATCACACTTCCACCATCAATCCTTTCATTAACACCACCAATCCTTTTCCCCATTTGGCATTTACTCTCTCACACCTATTGATTGGGATTAATAAAATCACAAATCATTTGACTTTATCCATCTTAATCATGAAATTATATAATTCATGAAAGTACCTCTATTCCATTGTCTTGAAACTCAATCTCCCACACCCATTGATTGGGACCAAAAAAATCACATATCATCATCTTTATTTCATAAAAATAAAATAATTATAGAATTCATGTCTGACATCTAAACAAAAAAGAATAAAACAACATAATCATATTCTAAGGAGAAACAATCTTTCCTCCATCAAAGTGATTCTTATAATCCAATGAATTAAAATCTAGAATCATCATCCCATAGTGAAAACCTCTTTGAAGCACTATCAAAAAATCATCATACAAATATCAATTCAAAGACTCAAAATTTTCAAAAACTAATGTCCCTTAGTGAAAACCTCCTTGAGGCACTATTGAGAAATAAAAATTCAATTCCAAAAAATAAAAAAGAGTCTTTTGGTGAAAACCTATATAACACACAAATGGATTAAGAAATAAATAACCCTCTTATGATGACACTTTTTAAGGTTGGATAGGTATCACATATTGTATAAATTATCCAAATAAAAAAATCCTCAAGACATCCAATTTGTGTCTACTCTGAGTCTCATAAAACATGATATTGTTGATACCAATCCCCCTTCACATCATGATAATATTTATAATCATAACATCCCTCCAAATCCTTCACATTAACAATACACATCCTCCATCTAATATACCTTCTACGTCACCCTTGTTGGCAACACCAGTAGGGGATATGATGACATTTTAATCACTTTGGAATAATCCAATGTAGACATAAACAAAGTTCACAATGACATGTATAGAGTGCACCTTTGAAGGATCCAATTTTTCTCCAAAAAAATTTAAATAAAAAAAATAAAAAAATCAAAAATTAGAAGACAAAGATAAATAATCCATCCAATAGTGAAAACCTTTTTTATAGAGCATTCGGAAATAACCATGATGAAAACTAGTTTCAAAAATCATGTGTAAATTATCAATTGTGTACAGTAACTTGTAATTAGGGAAAAATCCAAATCCAGTTCATAAAATCTATTCAATCCATTTCCTTCATACCCATCCCTACACATTCAAAAATGTCCTACCATCCTTATCATCTTTATACCCTCCATCATTACCCTAAACTCTCCAAACCCATCCTTACACAAATTTAAACCCATCCTTATCCATCCAATCCTAATCATACTTTCTTCTTTATCCATTCAATTTTCATTATCACTACCATCCTCATAGACATCTTTACCATCATGAACATATTTCTTACTATTATTTTTCTATATCTTCAATCCCGTACTCACCCTAAACTAATCCAATTCAATCCAACCTAATCTAATTTAGATCAATCCATCATCATTCAATAGTGGGGCATCCTCACATGCCCTTATTTTTGCATTTTCTTCATTATTTAAAAATTCATATTACCATCATAACCTACTTATACATCACCTTGTTGAATCCATGTTATCTCTCAACATGATCATCTCATCCTCTATTCATGTAATTATTTACATCCTTGATATATCATTTAAAAATAATCAATCAATTATCCATCCAATCCAAATTATTAGCTTCTAATATATTGCATATAACCCAGCTTGTGGTAAATAATGTGTGTATCTTACCATTGGGATATATAATTCCTAGTCTAAGCCTATAGATTTTTCAAGATATATCTATTGTTAGACCCAAACTAATTTTTATGCCTAATGGTACTCATGATATTGAGTTATCCAACTATGAAAGTGGGAGATAAAGCATGGGATAAATTATCTTGTTAATTTTAGGACTGTTGTTCGTGCAGTCAAAGGACTAAGAAGTTTAGCCTTTTGTACTCAAAGAGAAGTGATTGTTACCGCCAGAGGTTCAATATGTGTGTAGTTTCACTTTGGTTTAGCTATCAATTAAAGAAACTTATGTTTGTCATTTGCTATTAAGTCATGTAATTTAGATTTATAAATCATGGTAAATGTTTGGGTCTTAAAATAAAGATAAAAAAGAGGTCAAGGTAGGGTAGTAAAGTGTGTTTCTAGGATTGAAAGGTTAAATTTTTTAAAGAACCCGACTAAGTGCTTACCACAATTACACCACTGTGTGATGAGTTTCACCAAGGGTCTTGAATTAGTTTTTCATAAGGGAAAAGTCTAAGGAAATAGAATTATATGACTAATTAATAAACCCCCACTAATAATCAATAGTCAAAGAGCCTATAGTAAATAATACATAAGTTCTTCAAACATAATCTATAAATAAGTACACAAATTAATAAGGTTGTATAATAAAATGATATGGATTTATAAATGGGTTATAACAACATGTCACATTATAACCACAATGTTCATTTTATGATGAAACACTTATTTAATCCTCTAAAATTATCATTCATTAAAATTGGAAATAAGAGACACACTAGTAAGTAAAACTAGTTTAGAAAAAAATAGAGAATTGTATTCATAAAAATAAATTCCTTTACCAAGATTCCCTATCATAGTAGATATTCAAAATCTAAATGATGAAGGAAAAGTACGTGAAATATTGACTTAATTCTAATAGTGTTTTAGAACCAAAATTATTGACCTTTTACAATAGGATATAGTTTACAATTTATAGATAAGAATGGGGATTTCCTATATGTAGTACAAGATTCCCATCTTGGGCCATGATGACCTCCCAAAGTTTTTTACAACTATATTTAAAAATAAAATAATATCCTACTCTTCCCCACAAGATATATGAGGGACCACATAACTGATACCTAGAGGAGTCATTGACAAAACACCTACCAAATGTTTATATTTTGCCTTTTTAGTAGCTACTACCACTTCTACTAGGTTAAATCTTGGTCCAACTTGGACAAATTCATCAGTGGCTCTCAAATGATTAATTTTGATTAGGCCTTTACTCTCTGATAAACTTGAAGTGGGGCCCTCATTGACACTTTGACATTTGAAACCTAACTAATGCTTTTAGTGTATTATGTAGAGAGTTCAGGCATTGATTGAGCTCTAGCCTTGATGGCTTTTACCACTTTTTTCTTCATGACCTAGTCGAAGTGACCCAAGTAAAATACAAACTCACTCTTATCCACTAGATTTCTATTTGAGTAAAATATCATAGTGATGTTGAACTCTTTGAATTAGGATAATATCATTTTATTGCCTTCTACTAAGGGTTCCACTACCATCTATGCCACATTAAGACATTCTTGAATCACAACCCTCTTACTCCTAGTGTATGTCTGGTAGAGGCTAAGGTCTAAAATAGGCATGAGATATAATCTTGAGAATATGCATTTATTTATGATCACTTCCATCTTACTACACTTTCTTTCCATTAGACTAATCCTTTATATATATGATTCGTCATTTGGAAGATGTACCTTACTATCTACCAGAGTCTTGACTACCTCTCCCAAAGCTAAGAAAAGTTTCAAGAGGGCATTTTTGACTTGAACAATTAGATATATAGGGAAGGATATCTTTAATTTCATTTCTAGGGTTCACATTTGCTTTTGCATGTTTCTCTTAACTTCTCCAGCATATCATGTATATATCAAAGCATAGAGACTAGATCCTTAACCATTTTATCTTCTCCCATGGATATACTCACTTTGGTAAGGGAGAAGAGGTATTTATAAGCTTGATAAACCACTAGGTTCCCCTCTTAGATGATCCTCTGGGTGATGATTCTCCTCAAGTTCCTTGTGGTGTATTCAAAGTCCCACTACACATCAAGGTAACCATATAGAGTCATCTTAGGTGCTTGTAACACCATATATATTCCTAGGGTGGAGGGAGGTGTTGGTAGGGTGATGGAGATAGTTTTGATAGGTGAAGACTAAGGTGGAAAGGAATATATTAAGTATTAGGGTGAAATATGAAATAAATGGAGGAGGATGAGGCATGGGGGTGAAATAAGGAAAGATAAATAGCGAACCCCAATGGAATATATATGATTACCATTGGATTTGGGTGAAATTGATCTATAAAAAAATGACTCCAAGGAGAGGGAAATTTACTAGAATGGAATTAATTATATGGTTAAATATAAATCTAAGAAAATATGTAGGGAGACATAGGAGGTGGTGTATGAGGAGTAGTGGGAGAAATTGGGACACGAATAAAAAGATGAGGATGAATTTCCTTATACTTATTGCAGGGCTTCTTGCGTAATTCAACTTTAGCTATTACAATAGAGGGATAAATGGTGGTAGATGTCATGAAGACCAATTGAGGAGCATATTAGATAGATAAAAGAGCTACTATAATGGCATGAGATGCTTAAGATATATAGATTATTTAACTTATTTCAAGAGTCAAAGCTACACTTATTGGAGATGGTCACCTATAGTTGACAAATTTAACCTCATAGATCAAACTATCACCCATATAATTTGAAACTTCCCTTGTCATGCTTCTACAATCCTATTCATAGCCTTGGCATTCCCATGGTAGTCTTCAAATTATGATTTATTAGCCTTGTTAGCCTTGTTTAAGGTAATGTCTTGGGAAAGATTTCAAATGACTTCAAAGTCAATCTAGGAGCTCATATGGGTATATCCTATTGTGTCAAGAAGATATATGGTCTATAAGGTCAAGTTATTAGTATCAACCAAATTTTTACCCTCTTGAATAAGACTATTCAATTCCACTTTAAACTTAGACTAACATGGGATTGACCTAAAGGTTGTGGGATACTTATAGTCTAGGCCAAACATATAGATTATGAGGCTAGCTCCCTTGATTTATCAATATGAATTCCTCTTATAAGACCTATTTATATTGGTATGAAAAGGGTTAAGATGAAAATGTAGAAATAAAATATATACTAAGAGTAGTGATGTACTAATTCTTAGTTATCCTCTCTTGACTGCTCTTTAAACATACTTATGAATTTAATGAAAGTGAGAAACTAATCAAAATTCTTAACATAATCCTATTCATTCATATTTCATATTAAGATCAAGTAGAAAGTATTCAACTTGAAGGTTAAACATATAGGCCTGCATAAGACACTACTATCCCATCAACATTTCAATACCACTACTAGATATCAACACTTCATAAAACCTATGTCAAATGATAATATGACATTAGGTGTAAGAAATAACCTATAAAATAAGGTGAACCTCATTTATTATTCAAATCAACCATCATAATACACACTAACACTCATACATAAGTCTAAAATTGATCTTTCACTATTGACTAAAGACATAAGGTATAATTTTGGCATAACTTTGTTACATCCAGCTGAAGGATGATAAAAAATATCTCAATGCCTCAATATATAAAATTTTTCATGAGAGAGAGATAAGAATATATGAATAAGAGAGGATATGAAGAGACCAAGGTGCACTTATAGAAGTTATAGCAGTCTCCATTACTCTCCCCATGCATTATTTGAGTGGATAGGTCTCTTGAATGGGGCATTTGAGGTATTGATATATAATTTTGGAAATGTTTGACATATGGAGAGAACATGTACACTACCTTTATCCAACTCCCTCTCTATACATTATTTACAAACAATAAATTTGTCTTAATGGATCCCTTTTCCATGAGAATTAAGTGGTTAACACACTTATAGGTTGACCTTGATGAGGAAACCACCAGAAACCTTTATTATGTTGATCAACATGGGGTATACTCACCTCAAGGTTTATTTAAATCTATCTAAAAGTGTCTCATTAAATTCATGATGCCTTCATACATCTATAAGCACCTTCTTTCTATTGATTAAGAAGGCCTCGCTTGCTTATCATTCATACTTCTACCCTTATACTATTTAGATGATTGATATATATGAACTAAACCCTCAAGCCATCTAAGAAGGCCTCACTTGTTTATCATTCATACTTCTACCCTTACACTATTTATATGATTGATATATATGAACTAAACCCTCAATCCATCTAAGAAGGCTTGAATCACTTTTGAATTAACCCTATACACTAGTACTTAGACCCTTGAAACTTCTCTCACTTACAAATCCTTCTTTCTTACATGACCAAGACATCTAGACTATCCTCATAGACTGGCTAATTAGAAGAGGTTATTAAAGGAATTTATATGAAGATGAGTGAACATTTATAATATTGGAAATGTGTAATAAGTATCAATCTAACACTTCCCATGATTTAGAACTTATGACTAGGTCTTTCACCCAATTTCCTGCTTAAAATCCAAAAAACTTACATTTTATGTAGGTGTTCATACAAAATCCATAAAACCAAGTATCATGGACATGGACTCTTCTAAATTTAAAACATTATTCAGATGTTTTACAATTGGTTTATACCTATTTTCATCAAATATCTCCATTTGGGTCCTTATTAGGGTTTTAGTGGGGTGTAAGAGTGTCTAGGACTCTTAACAATAGTTCATAGAGGTCAGGGTCTACACCTCTTAGCCAATTACACTAAATTCATTAAGACACACCCATTTACATTTCCTAATGTTCTTATCTTCCCATTAAAACTTTCTACATAGTTATGAGCATGTGAAAATTCCCCTCAAGTGAGAAACATGCTTCTTGGATAGTCTCTAAATGTCTATGAGCCAAAAATGGCTAACTGTAATAATTTTCTATAGACTAAAGTGATCGAATGGCTCTCAGACAACATGATAACCTCCTCTATGAAGTCTTTAAGTACCATTTCAATCTTATTCTTCCCTTTTCTCCATCTCTAATTAGCATTGCCTCAATAGAGGTGTGAGACCAACCTATTTAATCACAGGGTCCTTAAGTCTTGGCCTTAACTTGGTAGTTGTGATACACCTTTCTACTATTTTCAACATGAAGATCATATTTGAGGCCCCTTAGAGTAACATTATTGGCCTAATTAAGCCATTTTCCCTCTTATGTATATATATAACCCTTCATCTCAATATGTAGGTCTATTTTATTTCAAAACCAATCATGGAGGTTCTTGTATATGTCTATTAAAGGACTATTTGGAATATTTAGGACCCATTCTCTCTTCTCAACCTCAAGATAAATATAAATACTTTCCATTTATTTGATTTTAGGCCTAATTTATCCTTCTCAGGCCTGATCCATATAGCTTGGTCCCTACACATGATAACTAATAGGTTATTATTATGCTCAAAAGACCTGAGGGGACCTCAAGGACCATTTTATAATAAAAAAATTCAATCTAGATGCATTTTGGGGAAAGAATCCACCATTGGGTACTATATGGGGCATATGAAGGGTTTAGGGCATCCACCATCTTAATGATGGTTTATATAGTATAGACATCTAAACCAAATCTAATTTACATGAATTTTTAGTACATTTACCCCTCCATCTTTCCTTAATATCTTTGGATACCATACAAAACATGTGTGGAGATAGAAGTGTTGAAAGATGACTTTTGAGCTCTCTGTTGATTAGTTTTAGTAGGTTGGCTTCTTAGATATTGTTCATAAAATTGAACCCCTTAATTGATTTCATTATTTCATGGATTTTTATTCCATATGGGTACTTGAATTTCCCCAAGAGCCCTGAATCTGTACCCTTTTATGGTGAAGGTTATGAACATTTGAAAGTGCACCTCTTGTTGGTTGCCTAGGGCTTTATGACTTAAGAAAGGTCTCAAGATTATTTTAACCATTTTCCTATTTCCCTTAACTTTAAACTATTATATCTGGACCTAAAATACTCTTCCATACTCCTTATGGTCACCTATCTTGTTATAAAGACTTGGATATGTCCCAAAATGGCAACAAGATTTAATACCAGGTTTGAGGTCTATCTCTTTTGGTTTACCCTCAAGGGTATCTAACTAAAATCATGAATTTTGATTACCTTATATGGTTTATTAATACATTAAATATAATTTTATATTGCCTTATAAACCCTTTATTAATTCTAACATGACTATGAGCTCTTTAAAACATTAAATCATTTACCTAGCCTCAAAATTGACTTTCAATAGATTAGACTAGTTCTGAGATAAAATAGTGGGTATACCCACTAATTATTTAACCTAAAGGATAGCATGAAAACCTTAGTTCAATAATATTTACCATTTTAGCCAAATTTTAATGTCTGGTCACACTTATAGAGCCTTTAAATAATAACTTTCCCATGACTAGTTATAGGTCTACCTATAAGTCTAGGTGTTTGGTGGTATGAGGGGGTATGAACATGCCTTTGTTAATTTATATTAGAATTACCATGGAATAAATATTTTTATTATATATTTTAGGGTTAGTGACATCCTTAGGTATGAGTCTCTCACCATCCCTTTCCTCTCCATACCTTTTCCTTTTAGGCTAGGTTTTATGCCCAATTAGGCTTGTGTAACCCTCAAGTATGTGTTTAATGTATTTTTGATTTTAGATGGGGTGGACACCATGATTTATCCACTCCTATGTTTTGAATATTAACCTCTTGTGCATATATTCTATCTCTTACTCCATTCAAGATGTAAATATCCATATATGTCATCAGTAGGGTAGGTGTCACATTACACATGTTGACTATGGACAGGGGGTTTAAACAACAAGATTATATGAGAAGAGAGTGACTTGTAGCTAATTGAGACCTTTTTTATCTTCTAAAATTCTCATTCATATCATTTAGGTATCCATATTATTTATCATATAACTTCCTATGCCTAGGGGTGGTATATACATAGTGATCATAAAGGGGTTTGCTTAGTAGGCCCAAATGGTTTCTTATACATGGTCACTTATTTACTTAGTAGGTATATGGCCATATGGGTCTATAATTTTATCTAATTATGGTTATTAAGAGTCCTAATTGGTATCTAAGCCTACTTCTCATGATTTATGATTGGAAAGAGGGGTAGATGGCATGATGGGGATGATATTGGAGTAGTATGACATTTGAACATGGAGTGCAGGGTTTAACTACATTGTAATGGCAATAGATAAAGCATGAAATGGCATAGGTATATCCATGGCTTAAAATGAAGTGTGGGGACCTAACTAAGATATCTCACAAGAACCTAGGAAACCTTAACCTATATACCTATCAAGGCATATCACTTTAGAGGCTAAGAAAAGGTATATGTAGTCAAAATATGAAACCTAGGACTCCTTGAAAAACCTTAATATTTGTTAAGAAACATTAACTTATGTTGAATTGACTATGAAGAGGTTTAGAGGCAAAAAGGTGGTTTTAAGGCTTATGGGGATATTATGGAGGTTTTTAACCTGTACATAAGGATATGATGGTGAGTTTAACATAATCACAACATTTCACTCTATGTCCAAGCATGTGTCTAAGAGCCTTGAGGCCACCATTGACTAATACATTGATTTTTCCACATAGTGAACCCCATATATGTATGCATTCCTCTCTTTGGATGCATCCTAAGAGTGTAAGGGATCCTCATGAATTTCAACTTGAATTAAAATGACATAATAAATTTTGAGACACTCTATTGATCCTTCAATACTATCAACCTTCAAGTGAAAGAACTAAGAACTTCACTTTACCATCCAACTCTAGTTGTAGACTACAAACCTTGCTAGTTTAGATAATTATTATCTCTATAGGCTCACATGTGTGGAAAAAATGCTAAGGAAGTCATGATAATTTATTTCAAGACCTAAGGAATTAGGAACAACCATACATTTAGTCAAAAAACCATAGATTCATCAAAACCATTCTGCTCCTTTTACCTTGTGCAAACATGAATGGTGAACAAACCCCTTAAGTTCTTAATGAATGTTTATAGAGATTAAGGAACCATTATTAAAACCAATGCCCATGAATGAAAGGGGACCAGGTCTAATTTTTATAGATAAGATCTTGGGTCTTATTTGTCTCTCATATATATGGTCAGAGCACAAACTTGAAGTGCTCTCCAAGACTACCAATGAGATCAATGGGAAGGTGGATCCATTTTGAGGTCCTCAAGCCCTAAAACACCTTGATTTCTTCCACACATGCCATTATTGAGTTCCTCTTAAATATCCCTAACCCCACTTGAGTTAATCTATACTATACAGATCTATACCATTTAGAAAGCTTATGAAACATGTAACTTCTTTGCATTTTCTCATGTTCTAGACCACAAACCATTATTAATGGATAGGAGGAGGGCAAATATGAGTTAATTGATGTATTAAAGTCCATGTTATGAATTGGGGAAGCTAAAAAGGCATAGTTTGGCATGTGTTAGGCACATTAGTGGTAATTAATCACTAACCTTTATGTGAATGGAGATTAATAATACATGAAATGCATTATTTATTTCCTAATGGAGTCCATGAAAGTTCTTGAATTCATGGATGAGGGTTCAAGGGCCCATCAAGGTCAAATGGAGTCTCATTATAGTCAAAATTATCACTTTTAGAACACATACATGACCTTAAAGAGACCTAACAAATGAATACCATGCCAACATGTATGAAAAGACTTTAGTACCTATTAAGGAATCCAATTGGGAATCAATTTACCCTCATAATGTTCTCAAAAAATTGGAGATGAATGATACCTCACATGATTTATGTACAATATATATATTCATTATGACTCATCATATATATTATCAACCTACCTCCTCCATGGAACCTTGACTATTGAAAATTCCTTATGACTGACTAGGGATATTTGTACATGCTCAAATATTCTAAAAACACTTGATATAAGTTGAAACATAAGGTGAGGGGAATCATTAAGTATCTTATAACATGAGAAGGAAGTGAACCTATTTAAACAACCTTATTTCACAAAGATGTATGACAACCATGAGAACTAGTGATGGATTAGGGTTAAAATCCTTTAGGTTTACCCATTCCTAGGTCTAAGATTAGAATGTGGTCAACATTTTGGGTGACTCAGCTGGTTTGACCAACCTACTACTTAAGGGAAATCAAAACCTCTTAATTTATGATTCATGATTAGCAAGTAAACCTTTGACTACACATAGACTCTTCCTAGTACCCTATAGACCTTAATAATAAATAAGACACAAAAAAACACCAAACAAGAGATAATAAAAAATAACACACACAAAAACAAGCAACTAAGACAAAATAATAACTACCAAACATGTGAAGAAACACTTAGAGGAAAGAGATAAATACTAACTACTACGTAAAAGAGGACTTGGTATTCCTAATAACAATACTTGAGGAACATCCCATTGATATGGATGGGAATTTATTCACCATTCAACCTAGATAGTTATAAATCATTACTATCCATTAAACTAGTAATGACATAGGGCCCACTCCAAACACTATTAAATTTTGAGTGTTTACCTAGCTTGACATGGTCCTCATCCCACTTAAGCACAATGTCTCCTTGTTGAAAGGTTTTTCATGAATCTCTCTCGTCAAATGATATTTTTACTTGATTTTGGCTGGACCACATAACATGAATAGCACTATAACTTATTTATTCTAACTCTCTCAGCTCATTCATCCTTACTTCCATTGCATTATTCTCCATGAGCTCAAATTGGTGTGTAAGATCCAAGGTTGGCATTTTAAGTGAGATGGGAAATTTTTCCTCTCTACCATAAACAAGGAGATAAGGAGAGTTACCAATAGACATCTTAGGAGTGATTCTATTTTCCCACAAGGTAATTCTAAAATTTTCATGCCATTCTCTTTGACTGTCCTCCATTATCCTCTTAATGATCCTAATCAAATTTTTATTGATGCACTCTTCTATCCCATTACCTTATGTGTAGTATTTAGATAAAAAATTGAGATATATTCCATGTTTAATATCCAAATCACACACTTTATCACTATTAAAGGCTAGGGCATTATCTAATATAATGGTAGAAGGGACCCCAAACCTAGTCTCAAGGTTGTCATATAACTCAAAAACTAAGTTCTCATTTTCTTCTTTGAGTGCATCTACCTCCATCCACCTGGTAAAGTAATAAATGGCTATAAAAAACCACTTATTCCTATCACTATAGGAGGGATGTATCATGAATATGAAATCTAATCCACATTGCATGAAGGTTTGTTTAACTTAGATGGGTTTAAGAGGCAAGGCAACTAACATTTGTTTATCAGTAAACATAACTCACTTAGAACATCTTCTGACCAAATCATTTGAGTCCCTAATTAATGTGTCACAAAATTAGCTTACTCTAATGATATTGAATTTTTTTGTCTTGGATATAAAGATTCCACCTTTAGGCCCATCATGAAACTACTCTAACAACTTGTCAATCTAAATAGTTTTAACACACCTTATAACATGACACCTATGTCCTTCTTAAAGAGTAATCCATCCATTAATATATAAGGGATGTAATATATTATAAATTTACTCCTTTTTATCCTCTCTAATCTCATAATACATTTCTTTATTTGAATAAACTTCACCACATCTTGGTTCCAATTGAGAGGGGTCATGCTTGTAGTTGCTTGTTAACTATCATGGACTGATAATACTATCTCTTTATCTTATTTAACCAATATTTTAATATGTTCATAGAGTCCCCTACCTATTATAATTTTATTTATTTATTAATATCATATTCCATAAACTTAGTCACTCAACCATCCCTCTTCTCACTTAAGTCCCTATTGAGTATGAAATCCTTTATACTAGGGTGAAATACCATCATAAAAACCTTGTTATTGACACAATATACCTAAATTTTTTTATCCATATCATGATAGAAAGGAAATGTTTTTCAAAAAATGTGTATCTATCTTCATACCCTTATAATTATTAACTAAATAAATAAATGGGTTGTTTTAATCTTTCATCATTTTGTTGCACTAGCATAGTAGAAATGGCATCAATAATGGAGAACACATATGTCAAAAAATATTTGTTAAAATAAAGGTTGAGGAGGGTGGGAGATTAGGATATGGCATTATTAATGGCCTCAAAACTTACCTTGCCTTATTTTTTCCATGATAACTCTTTGTGCTTCTTGAGCATGTGACTGAATGGTCTCACCAATTCTAAAAATCCTAGAATGAATCTCTTAATGAAGTTAATTTTTTCCAAGAAGCTTTATAATCATTTCTTGTTCTTGGGTATGGGAAAGGAAAGGATCTATTATATCCTCTTAGGGTCAACAGAGAGTCCCATCCTTTGACATAATGTCTTAGAAGTCTACCTTCATGGACTATAAATATGCATTTTTTAGGGTTCAAAGAGACCCCAAACTTCCTACATCTATCAAATACTAACCTCAAATATGTCATGTGATATTTAGGATCATTTTAAGATAAAGTGATGTCATTAAAGTATATTGGAACCATCTCATTAATGATCCCTTGGAAAGATACATCCATTTCCCTTTGAAAGTTGGCCCCTACATTTGGTAGTCTAAAGGGCATTTTCATGTATGCATAGGTGCCCCACTTGGTTATGAAATTATTTTTATGTCTATCCTCTTCTCTCACCAATATATAATTGTATCCATAGTCTCCATAAAGTAAATAAAACCGCTAAGACCTTACAAATTTTTGAAGAATTTAATCCATGGATGGTAGAGGATAATGATCTCTTAAAGACACCCTGTTGATATCCCTAAAGTCCACACACAAACATATCTCCCCATTATTCTTCCTTATAGGTACAAAAATTTTCACCCATGAGGAATGCTTAATATGGAATATGATTTTATATTCAATGAGTTTTTTCAACACTTTTCTCATAAGCACCTCAAGTTTGGGGTTGACTAGTTTTTGTTTATCTTTCACCAATTTTTTTGTTCTCCTCAAAATATATGGTAAATTAGAACAAATTAGGGTCAAACCCTTTCAATTCATGATAATCACATGTAAATACATCTAAAATATCTTGACATAATGCTATGAATTTAGCTCTCTCATATTCGGTATTCACTTTACCCAAGTTGAGAAACTTGTCTATAAATATAACAACCTTATCATAATGTTCCTCTTTGGTGGAGATACCTTACTTTTCCTCAGTTGGTCATAGTCATTGAAGATACTATTTAATTTCACCAAACCCTTAAGCATATTATTTATCCTTAATTGGGCAATCTGATCATCAAACTAATGTTGCATCTTGCTTTGATTCTTTGAGTAGAATTTTTCTTCATGTTGGAAGAAGCAAGCAATCTAACTATCACTTTAAAAAACTACCAACTTACCTCATTATCAAGGACTAGGGTCTTGCATAACACTTTGATATTTTACCATCCTTTGGTGTTTTTAAACCCATATACGATGTCATATAGAACCAATGGAAGCTAAACAGTTTGCATGATTGTTGGATTCTCTAGGTATGGAATGAATTTCAAAGTCTTGGAAGTCCTATAAGAGGTCCTAAACCTAGTGATATTAGGTTTTAAAAAGTGTATTCTTGACTACACTTATTCCCCTTACCTATCTTACTATAATTTCACTATCTCTTTTAGCTTGCAAAAGCTTAATACCTCTTCTCCTTACCCATTGTAGCCCATGAATGAGGCCCTCATATTATGTAGTATTATAAGTGAATATGAACTTAAACCTTAGGAAATAATAATACCTTTGATTTTAATGGGAGACAAGCATAACACCTACCCACTCCCATTCTTTGACCTTGATCCATCAAAGAACAAATTACATATACCCTCATGTTCTTGCCTTAGGCTAGTGAGACTAGGCATAAAAACTCGTTCTTCATGCATAAAATAAACACCTAGATCTATCTCTTAAATAGTATTTTATGGATCATAACCATGATGGTCTTCTACCCACTCATCAAGGATTAAATCTAAGATGCCTTATAGTGGCTCCTTAGGTTCTTGATCATTAATATGTTCATCCTCATCCAAGATAGTGTAATTGACATTAGATAGGTTGGGTATGTTGGTTCTAAGTGGAACCTATAAATAGGTTTAGAACTTATGGTAAACCTTGTCCTATACCTATTCCTAAAGACCATGTATGACCAATCAGAAGAAAGACACCCCCTAATTTTAGTAATGAAATCCCTAGATAAGCATAGAGAAAAGTAGGGAGGAAGGTCAACTACCATGACATTTTGAGATATGGTATAGTTAGGATAAATAACTAATATAATCTTGAGGTCCTTAATAACACTTACAGTCTTGGTGGGGGACACATCTAATTGTAAAAATCCCTTTTCATTATGTTCATACTTAAGTTCTAACTTATCAGCTATGGATTTGGGTATGAAAAAAGTACTATCACCAATATTTATCATGCAAATAGGAATTAGGGAATATCCTATTATGAATAATAGGTAGAATGGATGTGGTTTGAATACCTTAGATGATTGGGATTCATGAGGTTGACAATAACTAGCAAAGACTACACTTACCTTATCAGCTTATTTATCTATAACATGAAGCTTGGAGAGCTCTTTTTGAAGGAGGTACTTTTTCCCTAGAATGATTAAATCATACCACATATGGATATCAACATGGGAATTTCTAATGTATTCCAAAATTATAAAATAGGATATGATTATCTTGGACTATAATTTAGAAGCATAAACATCATTTGAAAGTTGTGTAAACTAGGGTATAAAAACACCCCTTTGATTATACCCATGTCTTTATTATATCTACTAATTTGGAAGTGTCTTATGAACTAAATTTTGAGTGGAATAACCTTGAGGTGTTTGGTAAGGTGTAGTAGTTATCTTAGACTACCCCAAACTATCATCAACTACCCTTAGTTTATCCCTTGTATGGGTTGTAACTAAGTTGTCTACCTTGGCCACATTTTGAACTTGATTTGATGCCACTTGATCAAATTAATTATCACCTTATTTAAAATTGGAAAAAGTAGTTTCAGAGGGTGCCTTGCTTCCACTTCCCCCTTTCTAACTTGGTATCTCACCTTGGGTCATGCAAGAAGTGTCTCCATGAGGTGTAAGGAGACCTTCTTTATATTATGGATGAGGCATGTTGTCATGTGATTAAAAGGTAGAAGCCTACTACATGTAGGATTTTTGAAACCCTTCACCACTTGGATCAATTGTCATCTCACTTGATTGTCCCTATGGAGAAAATTACTAACCTTCTTATGCATCATTATTTTGATTTGGCACCTAGGCCCTAGAAATGCTGGAAATATTAGGATTGAAACTATTATATGGCCTTGTCTATGTAATCTACCCTTGGCCTTATTGGTTAGGTTTATAATGAGGCTTGTTGTATTTATAATACTAATAAGGAGTTTGGTATGAGTATTGATAAGGCCTATAGGGTGTCTTTTGCTACCTCTCTAATTTTACTATCTTGTTATTTTTGGCCTTGATCGGTCCCTCTATCTTACCTAACCTATATAATTGGCTTCCATATGAATAATATTGATTATTTAGGGCTAGTAATGGAGTAATGGTGGGGATAGGGGTTTAATTTTTTGGAAAAAAGGTATGAGAGGCTTAGGAGTGAGCTTGCCTAGTTGGATAAGGTAGTTTTGTGCTCTTATGGTTATCACATGGGCTCCCAAAAAGTTAGCTCCCCCTAATGACTATATCATAATAAGTACATTATATTTTAATTCCCTTAAGTAGTAAAATAAATCATAGTTATGGGTGGGATTGAATATGGTAGGAATCCTATCCTAGGTTTTTTGGGACCTATAATTGAAATATACCATGAATTCCTCAAGGGATCTTTTGATTGTAGTGAGTTGTTCTTCCAAGGAAATATGGTCATTTCTATCTTAAAATTTATTACACAATTGTTCTCCAAACTCATCCTAGGTGTTTATAGATACAAGTGTGAGACCCCTATACCACTGGAGTGCCTTACCCATTAAGGAGGTTGCTAAAAGTCTCATAGCCACATTTTTTGGGTTTTGTTATGAACTAAACATAGATTGGATATGTATTTTATATGATATATAGGGGTAGTTGAGTTCTCTCCTAAGAATTAGGGAAGGATTTTAAGCATAAAAAGTAGTGTGTCATCAAACTGGTTAAGGTTCAAGAGACTACCACCATTAAAATGCACATAATATTACATTATAGACATGTCCATTAGGGTTAGAAGACTTAAAACAATATTTATTTGGGTAGAATTGGTAGGATTAGGAAGTGTATTATTAGGATTAAATCTAGGATACATATTATTTCTATCAATGTATAATGGCAATACGATAAACTCAAAATTCTTACCTTTTGAGGAAAATCTAGTGGATACATTTTGAATGTAATTATCTATAGATATACCACTGAATGTCCTTAGATTTTATATGTCCTCCAAGGTTTATAAATTATATTCTAAGTGACTTAAAAACTATTTCCAATAGGCATGCTAGAACTATTAGTAACCCAAGTTGTACTCTCTTGAATTAGATTGTTTAATTCCACTTCAAACTTGGACTAACATGGGATTGGCCTAAAGGTTGTGGGCTACCTATAGTCTAGGCCAAACCTATAGCTTATGGAGATAGATCCTATAATTTATCAACTTGATTTACTCTTCTAAGACATATGTATATTGGGATGAAAAGGGTTAATATGAAATCATAAAAAGAAAACCTATGCTAAGAGTGGTGATGCACCAATGCTTAATTATCCTCTCTTGACTGCTCCTTAAACACACTTATGAATCTAATGAAATTGAGAAATAGATCATAATTATTGACATAATCCTAGGAATATATATTTCATATTAAATTCAGTTATAAAGTTTATAACTTGAAGACTAAGGATATAGGCTTGCATAAGACACTACTAGCCCATCAACACTTTATCGACATTATTGCCTATCAACACTTCATACAACCCACATAGAATGACAATATGGCATTAAGCAAAAGAGAGAACATAAAAAACAAGGTTAACCTCATACATTATACAAATCAACCATCATAATACACACTAAAACTCATACAAAAGTTTGTAATTGATCATTCACTATTCACTCAAGGCATAATGTATAATTTTGGAAGAGCTTTGCTATAACCACTCAAGGTATGAGATAAAATATATCAATGCCTCAATATATATGATTATTCCTTAGAGAAAGAGAATAATATAGGCATAAGAGAGGCCATAAAGAGACCAAGGTGGGATTGTAGAAGTTACATCAATTTCCATTACTCTCCCCATGTATTGCTTGAGTGGATAGGTGTCTTGAATGGGACATTTGAGGCATTGATATCTAATTTTGGAAATTTTTAACCTATGAAGAGCACATGTACACCAAATTTATCCAACTCCATCTCTATCCATCATTTACAAACATTAAAATTGGATTAATGAAGCCCTTTTCTATTAACATTAAGTGGATTCCCATACCTACAGGTTGACCTTGATGAGGAAACTACCAAAAACCTTCATTATGTTGATCAAAATGGGGTATAATTACCTCAAGGGGTAGTTATATATTTCCAAAAGTGGCTCATTAACTTCATGATGCCTTTATATGTCTACCAGCATCTTCTCTCTATTGATTAAGTAGGCCTCACCTACTAGTCATTCATTCTTATACCCTTCCACTATTTATATAATTTATTTGAGAATTATTTAAGCACTCTTCAATTAACTTTTTTCACTAGTACTTAGACCCTTCAAACACATCTCACCTATATATCCTTCTTTCTTGCATGACTAGGCCATCTAGTCTATCTTGATTATAAGAGGTTATCAGACACAATTATAGGTATATGAGTAAAAATTTGAAATCTTGGAGAGGTGGAATAAGTCTTAATATAACACCTTCCATGATTTAGAACTTATGACTAGGTCCTGTACCCCATTTCCTACTTAAATTCCTAAAAACCTATAGTTTTTGGAGGTGTCCATACAACATCCATACAACCAAGTATCATATAATTGGTTTCCTCAAATTTAAAAACATGATTTAGATGTTTTATAAGTGGTTTCTACCTATTTGGATGCACTTTTAATCAAATCTCTCTAATCTGATCCTTATTAGGGTTTTAGGGGGTTTAAGACTATCTAGGACTCTTAAGGATGGTTCATAAAGGTTAGGGCCTGAACATATTTAAAAATTAAACTAAATTCATGTAGGCATAACCCTTTACATTTAATTAAGTGATAAACCTCCCATGTATAGGTTTTCTATAGTTATGATCATGTGAAAATGCCCCTCGAATGAGAAACATCCTTCTTAGATAATCTAAGTGTCTATAGGCCAAAAATGGATAACTATATATACTCTCTATAGGATAAAGTGATTAAATAAATATAAAAAACATGATAACCTCTATATTAATTATTTAAGTTCCCTTTAAACCTTATTCTACCCTCTACTTCATATCCAAGTGGCATTGCCTTAATATAGGCATTAGACTAGCTTGTTTAATCACATGGTCCTTAAGTATTAGACTTAACCCATGGGTTGGATATATATTTATATTATTTTAAACATTAATATCATATTTTAGGCCCCTTATAGTATAAGTTTTGGAAAAACTAAGCCATTTTTGTTCTTATGCATGCATATAACCCTTCATCTCAACACCTAGGTTTGTTTGCTTGTAAAACTAGTCATGGAGGTTCCTATAAATGATTTTTAAACAAATATTTGGAAGATTTAAGACCCATTATATCTCTTTAATTTTATGATAAATACAAATACTTTCCATTTATTTTATTTTAGGCTCAAATTAGTCTTTTCAATCCTGATTCATACAACTTGGTCTTGCACATGCCAACCAATGAGTTATTATGATGATAAAAACACATGAGGGGACATTAAGGATAATTTAATAATCAAATAACTCCATATAGATTAATTTTCAATAAATAATCCACCATTGGATACTATCTAGGGTTTATGAATGGTTTAAGGCATCAACCATATTAACAATGGTTCATATAGTATGGACATCCAAACCAAAAATAATTTACAAGAATTTTTAGTAAATTTAACCCTCAATCTTCCCTCAGTATCTTGGGATCCAATTCAAAACATGTGGGAAGAGAGGAGTGTTGAAAGATGACTTTTGAGCTCTCTATTGACCAGTTTTAGTAGGTTAGATTCTTAGGGATCATTCATAAAATTTAACCAGTTAATGGATTTCATTCTTTCATGGATTTTTATTCCATATAGGTACTTTAATTTCCCCAAAATCCCTAAGCTTTGGCCCTTTTGTGGATAAGGGTATGAACATTTGAAAGTGCACCTCAAGTTGGTTGCTTGGAGATTTATGACTCAAGTAGGGTCTAAAGACTAGTTTGACACTTTTCTTGTTTCCCTTCACTTTAAAATACTATGTTATAACCTAAAAAACTCTTTGATACTCCTCATAGTCATCAATATTGTTATAAAGTCTTGGATATATCCCAAAATGGCAATAGGGTTTAAGACCAAGATTAAGGTGAGTTTCCTTTGGCTTAACCTCAAGGGTATCTAACTAAAATATTGAATTTTTATTACCTTATATGGTGTATTAATAAATTAAATATAATATAATAGTTCCTTATAAAACCCTTATTAAGTCTAGCCTGCTTGTGAGATATTCAAAACATCAAATCACTTACCTAGCCTTAGAATTGACTGACAAAAGACTGAACTAGGTCTAAGACAAAATAGTGGGTATACCTACTCATTATCTTACCTAAATGAGATCATAAACACCTTAATTAACTCATATTTACCATTTTTAATGAATTTTAAGGTTTGGTCACACCTACATAGGCTTTAAATAATAACTTTCCCATGGTTGGTTGTATGTCTACCTACAAGTTTGGGTGTTTGGTGGTATAAGGGGGTCTGAATAGGCCTTTATTCCTTTATATTAGAATTCCCATAGAATTGGGATGTTGATCATGTTCCTTAGGTTTATTGAAACCCTTAGATATGAGTCTCTAATCATCCCTTTCTTCTGCATACCTTCTCCTCCTAGGTGAGGTTTTATGCCCAATTAGGCATGTCTAACCCTCATGTCTATATTTAGTGTCCTTTTGATTTTGGATGGGGTAGACACCATGATTTATTCCCTCCTATAGTTTTAATCTTACCCTTTTTTTCATAGAGTATATCTCTTACTCCAAGAAATATGTAAATATCCATATATGTTAGCATTAGGGTATGTGTCATATTGCACATGTTGATTATTTACAAGGGGTCTAAACAATAGGCTTCTATGAGAAAAAAGTTACTTGTAGTTTCTTAAGACCTTTGTGACATTTTAAAACTCTCATTAATATCCCTAAGGTATCCATCCTCTTGATCATATCAATTCTTATGCCCATGGGTTGTATATATATATAGTGATCCTGAAGGGTTTTGCTTAGTAGGCCCAAATGGTTTCCTATAGGTGGTCACTTTTTTCCTCAGCAAGGTATATGGCCATATGGGTCTATAATTTTATTACCTCATGGTTATTTAAAATACCAAGGGTTATATATTATTACTTCACATGATTTAGAATTGGAAAGAGGGGTGGATGGAATGATGGGGATGACAATGGAGTAGTATGAGATTTGAACATGGAGTGCAGGGTTTAACTATAGTGCAATTGTAGTGAAGAAAGCATGAAATGGTAAAGGTATGTCCATGACTTGAATAAATTGTGGGGACCTACCTCAGATTACTCATAAGAAACTTGGAAACCTTAACCTGTATACATATTAATACATAACACTTTTGTGTCTAAGAAAAGGTATATGTAGTCATAATATGAAACCTAGGACTCTCCAAAGAACCATAATATTTGATAGGAAACCTTAACTTATGCTAAAGTGACTATGAATATGTTTAGAGTTAGAAATGTACTTTCAAGGCCTATGGGGCTATCATGGAGGTTTTTAACCTATACTAAATGATATGTTAGTGACCTAAGCATAAGTAAAACACTTCACTCTATGTCCAATCTTGTGTTTGAGAGTCTTTATGCCACCATTGAATAGTACATTGCTTTTTCCACGTAGTGAACCCAAAATATGTATGCAATCCTCTCTTTGGGTGCATCCTGAGAAAGTAAAGGATTGTCATGAATATCAACTTAAATTAAAAATACATAGCAAAGTCTGATACACTCTATTGATACTTCAATACTATCAACCTTCAAGTGAAATCACTAAGAACTTCACATTACCATCCAACTCTCCCTGTAGACTATAGACCTTACTAGTTTAGATACTTCTTAGATATATAGGCTCACATATGTGGACCAAATGTTGAAGAAGCCATGATAATTTCCTTCAAGACCTAAAGAATTAGGAACAACCATATATTTAGTAAAATAAACCATAGATTCATGAAAACCATTATACTCTTTTTGTCTTGTGCAGACATGAATGGTGACAAGACCACTTAAATTCTTAAATGAATGTTCATAGAGCTCAAGGAACCAGTATTGAAACAAATTCCCATGAATGAAATTTTACCAAGTTTACTTTTTCTAGCCAAAATCTTGGGTCTTCTTTCTCTCTCCTCCATACAGTCTAAGCACAAACCTGAAGTGTTCTCCATGTTTAGAAATGAGATCTATGGGAAGGTGGATTAGTTTTGAGATCATCAATCACTAAAACACCCTATTTGCTTCCATGCATGCCATTATTGACTTCCTCCTATAGATACCTAACCCCACCTAAGTTAGTCTATACTATATGAATCCATACCATTCATAAAACTTATGAAACATACAACTTCCATACATTTTCTCATGTTTTATACCACTCACCATTGTTAATGGGTAGGAGGAGGGAAAATACGAGTCAAATAATGTAATAAAGTCCATGATATGAATTTGGGAAGATAAAAGGGCATAATTTGGCATGTGTGGGGCTAATTAGTGGTAATTAAGCATTGAAATTTATGGGAATGGAGCTCAATACTACATTAAACACCTTAGTTATGACCTGATAGAGTCCATAAAATCTCTTGAAGATGTGGATGGTGGTTTAGTTGCCCATCAAGGTCAAATAAAGTCTCATTATATTCAAAATTATCATTTTTAGAACACATACATGACCTTAAGGAGACATAACACATGAATACCATGCCAACATATATGAAAAAACTTTAGTACCTATTAATGACTCCCATTTAGAAGTAATAAACCCTCATAATGTTCTTAAAAACTTGGTAATGAACCATACCTCAAATCATTTATGTACATCAAATATATTCATGATGATTCATTAATTTTATTATCAACCCATCTCTACCATGGTATCTCAAATATTAATAACACCTTATTATTAACCAAGGACCTTCATACACATTCAAATATTCTAAAAACACTTAACACAAGTTGAAACATGAGGTGAGGGGAACCATCAAGTATCTCATAACATGAGAAGATAGTGAACCTGTTTGATCAACCCTATTTCACAAATATGTATGAAAACCATGAGAATTAGTGATGGATTAGGGTAATAAGACTTTAATCTTACCCCTTTATATGTTTAAGACTAGAAAGTGGTCAATAGTTATTTCACTTGGTCACTTGGTTTGAAGCCTATTAGTCTTAGTTGATGAAATAAAGGTATTTTGGCAAAGTTTAAGGTTTTTGGAGAAACCTAGGTTTGCATTGTGACAAATATAAGTATTATTAAAGTTGATTTATTTCATGTACCATTGAATCATATGGGTAATATGTTATATAAAGTTAAATTAGGTTTGGAACTATTACAGTTACTCTATGTGAGATCAACTCTTTTATACTAGCTTCTTTTGCACTTGGATATCCTTTTAAGTAGATTATAAGATTTTAAATATGCAAAAAGAATAAAATTACACTTTTAAAGGATTGAAAAGGATTTTTAAATGTAATAATATCATAATGAAATTAGAAAAATGGTTTACATGTCAAAACAACTTAGATTTTGCTCAAAAAGGATAATGTTATGGGTTTGTATAGACTTGAGGAGCCTTCTTCCAAGTTAAAATGATTTAAAGGTATATTTTAGTATTATATAGGTTATATACATAATTTTAAATCCATAAAAGTTCTTAAAAGTCAAAATATTACTTTTTCTCCTTCATCTCCCTCTTAGCAAGCTCACAAGGGCAATTTTAAAGTGCTTAGTATGAATAGAGGAGAGAGAGTTGGGTCATAATTTTTTTTATAGAGGAGGTAGAAATATTAAGCTTAATATTTGTGTAATTTTTTATTATATTCATCCACTCTCCTTTATGAACAATTGTTAAGACCCTAGAGTGGTCTAAAACTACCTAAACACCCCACATGCTTGTTTTCTTCTTTGAATTGGTAGTTTGAAATATTTTGAATGTCTTAGGAAAATTTAAATAGATTTATAAGGTGTATTAAATAATATCATAAGTTTGTACAAACCTATTTCGTACATGTGATCCCAATTGGTCAAGAAACCTCCATTTTTACATAAATTTGCAAGGTAGTTATCATTATTTATTAATGTTTCAAGGTTATTAATGATTGGATAATGTTTATTAAGATTATATATCATGTTTTAATTATATATAAATCTTTACAAATCCACCAACATTCTCAATACTTGAGGCATGTGTGTAGACTGCTTGCATAAGAGTGATTTCAAAGGGTTTGTTACTACACTATCAAAGGATCATACCTTAGTGTTTACAAGTTTAAATTGGTAAAGGTTTGTATATAAGGATACTAATGACACTCATAATAAAAAAAATTATAATCAAGCCTAATAAGACTAATTGCCCATACACATGCCTATATATCATGATGAAAGAGACTTGGTTAATATGAGATAGTAAATAAATTTTTAGAGGGTTGAGAAGAAGAATCAAGACAACCTACTTGTTGATGTTTATAATTATACCATATGTGATCTTAGTATTGAATAACACTTCTAATTTTAGGATTTTTTGAATCCATGGCATGAGTTGCAATTTGTGACTATTAAGTGATTGTCTGTGGTGGAATAGAAGCAAAGTATGAAAACTATCCATAATATTTATTTGATTTAGTGGTTGGGAGCCACCAGGGTCTATACTATTTGAATACTTAATAATTTTGAGGATTTAGTAGTTAAACTAAATAATTATTAACAATGACCTCTAAGCTAGAGTGAATCTTGATGAAAATAAAAAAAAGGGTAAAGAAGAAAGAAATTGGATTACAAATTTTCATATCAAATATTATGATAAAATTCCAATTACTTTGAGCACATTTGAACCAATTTATCTTATACAAAAACATAAGCTCAAATTATATCACAAACTAAGTAAAATTCATATTAAATATATGAATCATAAGTAAGAACCAAATTTACTATAAAGGTTTGCTATTATGATCTGGATAACCTAAGTACATCCAAATACAAAGAAAATAAAATGAAGTATATTTGAGATCTTTACAGTCAATTTAAAATTTAGCACAAATTAACAATCCTATGACAAAATATGTAACTCAAATAATAATAATCATTGAAATTCAAGATAACTCCTTGTAATTGAGAGATATCATAGACATTTAACAAAAAATAATCAGATAATCTTTTTAGAATTCCTTAGTTGTATTAAATGATCCTGGTATCAATTGATCAAAAACTCTCTCACTAAAAATGGTAATCATTTGCCTATCTATACAAAACATAGGCCATTAACTAGTTAACTTTAAAAAAATTCTATATGTGGATAAGGATATTTATCCTTGACACAAATCTACAATGCAATAAAAAACATGTCAACTTGACAAGAAAGAGTATATGCTAATAGACTAGGATATTCTTTACAAAAAGAATATTCCTTTAGGAATTCCATTAGTGGGTCCTTCCAATTAACCCTATCTGAAGAAGCCTTTCACCTTGGTGTATTGCTCCTTGATCAGCTTAAAATCTACTACAAGCTTCATTAGACAATACCCTTCTTTATCCACTAACTTTTCAAATTCACTATTTGTCTAAGATACAAGTTCCTTGACATATTGTTCTTCTATAATTTGTTTCCCTACAAAATTAATGGCATCAAGGGTCTTATGGTTTTCCTTAATTGAATGACCTTGGATATCTATGATGCCATAGATGTGGGTATCAACCCTTTGCTTGAATTCTTTATCATAAATTAAGCCTAAAGTAGTGGTTTGAGAAGGGATATTTAATAGATTCCATAGAAGTTTCTCAATCTAATTTACCAAATCTATATTTCTCTTGCTAAATTCCTTAACATCACTACTCCAACTGATCAAATATTCTTGTTTATCTACCAAAACTACCATGAATATGTCTAGATGTTTGAGTTTTATAATCTTAAAGTTTAAGGCTTGCTTTGTCTTATGCACCTTGATGAGCTCCTTGATTTGAGCTTAAGAATTTTTCCACTAGATGATTAAGGTTTATGCCATCTCAACTTGATGGTCCAAATCATTCAATCTGGACTTAATTATTTTAAAATTATTGAATGCATCTATGAAGGATTTATTAAACATTTTCAGTATGTTTTTAGGAATTTTCAAGAGGACCTGAGCTTTCAAATCTTGAATTTCTATTTTCAAGTTAAGAATCCTCTATTTCAATCCTTGAACGCTATCCAAGGCCATTGTTGATTGGGCCAATACCACACTAACTACATCCTCTTTAAAAATAGGATGCTCCCATTTTTCTTGTCTTAGAATAGGATTTAAGCCTATAAATGGCTCCACCTTCTACAAGGTGAACTCCTTAATACCAATAGTGACTTTCTTGGTCACTACTCTTTCAAGATTTGATGTGTCTAGATTAAATTGGACCTAAGGATTAAGTTCTTTCATGTGTGGTTGTTCAAGAATCTCTAAATTTGAATTCTCATAGGCTCTTGGGATACCAACCCATTGGCTTTCCTTGTTGTGAAGAATCTAGATGCTTCTCTATGCTTATTTATTCAACATATCTTGAATCCATGGTTTGACATTATCCTAAACACCTATGTCCACTCGAGACAGAGCCAGTGAAGGAGAAAGAGATGGGGTTTTTTGAAACTTCCCATAAATAAACCAATCAAGAATGGTTGGTCCATAAATAGGATTAAAATCACTAAAGAAGTTTGATTCACTAGTGGGGTGATAACCTAAGTCTCTTTCCTAGAGCCAAAGGAACGAAGGTTAATTCTATATGTCTCTTTCCACTATTCAATTAAACAAATTCCTTGACTATGATGTTAAAAAGGGCACTCTCTATAGTTTCTAGATAAATTGATCTGATAACTTCTATTGGGGAAGAAGGCCTTGGTGGTGATGACTGAATTTGGAGGCTTTTAATAGGTCTTTACTCAATCTTGGACTCCTCACTTATAGGTTTACCTTTTCCTTTTGCATCCTTAAGTTGCTCAATCTGAGGTGAATTTTTAATTCTCCTTACTAAGGCTTAGAAGATTGTACCTCAATAGGCGGTTCTTGATGTGTGGTCCCAAATGGTCTTGGAAACAAGTGATACTATAAAGGATGTAACTACAATATTTCTCATAAAGGCTTATTATCCTTGACCGGCCTACATTCTAAGGTTATGTTATATTTTTTAACCCTAGATAGGACTTCTTCAAAGCTCTTTTCCCTTGTGTAAATACCATCCCCCATACTTGGTTGATTCTTTTACTTAGTTTTTGGGACCTCCCTATCCCAAATATGGTTAGCCAATCTATTATTGGGGTTCCACATATTAAGATCATCTAATTGGAAATCAAAAGAGTTCATGTGCACCACCATGATCTCCAAACATTTCCAATCCTTGATTAAAATTCTACCAATGTCTAGTGGGAAGGGATGAACTTGAGCCTTTTTATTTTTCTTACAATGCCAATCTATGCCCTAGATGATTTGATAAGCAATTTATTGCTTAGCAAGCTTACTAGGAATATATATGGGTAGTCTGTATGGCTAGACCATGATTCCTTATATCCTTATTATATTGCAATATGGATAGAACTACACATTACCCATGGTTTCCACTTGTTTTTTTATTAGAGGATGAAGTCTAGGCATAGGAATACCAATGATTATCTTAGAAATAATAGGGAAGACACCATCACATATGAATTGCATATGATTCCTTTATTCAAAAATATGTGGTTTAGAGTAATGATGAGAAAGGCTAGTCCTACCATTAGGGGACCAATTTCAGATGGCATGGAAATTAATAGAGGCTAGGAGTTAGTCTAAGAGGTAAGACATCATAAATAAATGTTTGAAGGTCTTTCTCTTGATGAATGTAAGCTATTTGGCCAAGAAAAAACTTATCAAGTCTCCAATGGGAGGGGTTCGGTTCCACTCCAACATGAAATGGACATAAGACACCCAGACCTTACTCACATAAGTTGTAGAAGAGGAACCAAAGGCTCTATTTAATAAGGTCATAGCTACCCTAACACCTTATTTTAATTAGGTAATAATAATCTCACCATTAGGGGTCCTAAAAACATGGGAACCTTGGATAACCAAGGTGAAATAACTAAATCTAGGTTTTGGGAATTTTTCCATTCTCTTAAGGAAGATCAACATGAGGTAAAGGGAGATTATAATAAGTCTCAAATGCTATGGGAGCGATGCATGTAACTTTACTAACATTTCCTTCATGAATAATCCATTCTCCATCTACTCTATAGTTAAAAAAAAAGGAACAAGAAGGTTAATGTAATGCATTACCTCTGGTTTAGTAGCTACGTGATGAAGGCCTACCCTTTGAATTGATACTAAATCCTTATATCTTTGGTACACTGAAGCATTCCTCTTTTCTTCCTAAGAAATAAGTTACAACTCTTCAACAAAGAAGAATAATTCAGACTAATTCCTAATTCCTTGTACATTCAATTTTGTTGAATCTAACTCTGTGTCTCTAAAGACCCTTCCTTCACCATCTAAATTTAGATAAAGCTTTGTTTCAATATTCATATATTACTTACCCACTGCCATTGATAATAGTGTATTTTAATTGCAAAGCTATAAAATTTCTCACTAAGGCACTTGCTCTAAATTTAGTTCATAATTATCTCAAGTGTCACCTAATCAATTTCAACCAATTCTAGCCTTCTTTATGGAGGGTTTAGGGTTTTTTTACTTTAATGATGAAAACATCCAACTTTGATTTCATACGTGCCTTAGATATGATGGAACCTTTCTTATCATCTCTCTTATGTTTTTAAATCATAAAACATCTTTCATTTAGATCTTCCATACTTACGTGAAGCTTATGTGGTAGGGTCCCATGCCTTTCAAGAAAATTTTCATAAATGTTATTTGAAGAGTGACCATTGGTTTTCAAAATTCCCTCTTATTTTTCTTAAAAAATACAAATCTAGGTCCTTGAATTTCATTGGTTTTTGATCAAATCCAATCTATCAAGCTTTTAAGGCCTTTGAAAAATATTCAATTGGCTCACACCATTGGATCAAATCCAGTGAGCAAGAAACCACCATTAGATCCTTCGAGAGATCTTAAGGCTTCCATGTTGATGTGCACTATTGGATCAAATCCAGTGAGCAAGCGATCACTATTAGATCCTATAAGAAGCTTACCCTTTTAATCAGTAAAATACTTAGGACAATATTTTATGTCTCAATCTTGTCTTCATAAGAAAACCAATAATTTATTATAATAGATTTTGAAATACCCCCTTTGATTAGGATTTAAAAATTGTCTAAGTTGAATTTGATGGGTTCAGTCTTGTCAAATATGTCCTCATAAACATCAAATGATGAGGGCAAACCTATAAATTTTAAGACAATAAAATCTTTCTATTTCAATTTAAATTTTATGGGTTTGGTCCTATCACATACGTCCTCTTAGACATCAAATGATGAGGGTGAACCCATCAAATTTAAAATAATGAAACTTATTGATCTAATAATTGAATGCCATGCGTAAAACCATTGAGAGATCTCAAAGCTTCAAGAATTTTCTAAGTTAAATTTGATGGGTTAAATCTTGTCAAATTCATCCTCATAGAGGTCAAATGACGGAGGAAAACCTATCAATTTAAAGACAATAAAATATTTTTGTTTCAATTTAAATTTTATAGGTTTGGTCCTATCACATACATCTTCATAGATGTCGAATGACAGGGGTAACCCTATCAAATTTAAAACAATGAAACTTATTGATCTAATAACTAAATACCATGTGTAAAACCATTGAGAGATCTTAGAGCTTCAAGCATTGTCTAAGTTAAATTTGATGGGTTTGGTCCTATCAAATACGTCCTTGTAGACATCAAATGATGGGGGTGAACCTGTCAAATTTAAAACAATGAAATTTCTCTTTTGCACCATTAGATTTAAAACCTATGATCAAGTGATCATCATTAGATCTTTACTAAGGCTTGAATAATTAACTATATGCATTTTTAAAGGACTTCAATCTTGATGTACCATTGGATTAAATCTAGTGAACAAATGTAAAGCATTAGATCTGTAAAAGTGCATAAAATTTAAGCTAAAAATTCATCATGCATAAAATTTCCCACTAGACTTTCCCATGAATGTTTAAATACAAACTACTAGGGTTTATTATTTGGAAACCCTAACTTCTTTCATGTAACTTGAAACTAATAACCTTTAAGATGATTTTTAGCAACATCAAAAACATGATCAAATAATCTTTCACACTTATTTTAGGATAGAAGTTCAAGAAACAATCACATGGGTCCTATTTTCAAAAAAAATATGGGGGGTGTTGGTCTCAACAAATGGTGACTCATAGGGGAAACATAGCAATATTTTGCAACATAAAGCTCTAGTTTAAACTTTTACATGAATTTTATATCCTTTTTTGGACATATACTCTCTTTGGAATCAACTTTCAATTGAAACAAGTTCCTTATGTATAAAATTTAAACTTAGATATTAAAACATAAACATGTAGTGTGTGCTTTGATTCCACTTACTATTTGTCATGAATTTCAAGAAACAACATCTAGGTTCATATACTTTTGGTATATTACACTTAACTTTGAATGCTTTAGATATTATTTAAGAATAATAACTATTAATTTAGGGGAAGCTTGGGCATTGCTCTACTACCAACTAGGCATCTATAGCCCAGATAGAGATACCCTTAGTTTCACTTAAGGTCTTACTCTACTACTAGCCAGGCATCCATAGCCATGATGGAGATTACTTGAATTACCTTTGCATCTATTTCCATAGATTTTATAATGAGATTTTTTTAAGGTCTTTTTTCAAAGGTTGGAAACCAATATAGCTTGGTTTTAAAGATTTGGTTAAATGATCTAGCATTATGATACTCTCCCCTTTAATTGAAACTTCAGTCCATGAATATGAGTTAATAAACTGAATTCACATTGTATACATATGATTCTTCTTAAAACCAAGTTTTGATGAAAAATAAGGTTTAAATATTTGTAGGACAATAAATTCATATACCAATACCCCTAATTGCTTCATACTACTTTATTTCCAGCCATGGTCACCTTTGTAAGATTTATATCCACACTTTTGAGCAATTCTAAACCAAAAAAATAATAACATGATACTTTACCACAACTAAGGAACACCATCAAGGAAGAAGAAGATAAAAAAAAATGTAAACAAAATAAATATACACAAACCCATCAAGGAAGAAAAAACAAAGCAAGAAAGAGATCTAACTAGCCTACCTATTCTAACTTTAGCAATCTTACACATTTATTCCATGAAGACCTCTGATGGGGTAGCAACAAAGTAATGTTTGAGATATTTTCCATTAGAAGGTAATGTGAACTATAATCCTTAGAGATATTTCAACCTGAAAGTATTATTTCCCAAGATTTCTATAATTTGGTAAAGACTAGTCCATAAAGGAATGAATTTACCATGTTTACCTTTGGGTTCTGATGACTTGTCCCAAATAAGGACTAGATCTCCTTGTCTAAATACCTTCACTTTGTATCTCTTATCAAACCATATTTTCATGGTTGATTGGTGTCTACTAGAGTCTATAAAAGCTTTTTTGGGCATCTTCCATTTTAATAATGCCTAATAGCTAAGAATTAGCCAGTTCATGACTGTCTTCCATGTATTCCTACATGAAAGTAAATGCAGGCAACTTAAAAGTGATGGGAAATATGGGATCTTGACCATATACCAAAAAAAATGGTGAATATTTTAGAGATTATTTGATCCTAATTTGATCTACCCATAATGAAAACTTAAGAAGTTTATACCATGTTCTAGGTTTATCTTCAATAGATTTCTTGATAGATTTCATCATATTTTTGTTTATGGATTCAGAAACACCATTTCCTTAAGGATATTTATTAGAAGAAAACTTGAGTGTAATGCATTTGTCATAATCCCATTCTATCATTTTAATAGAAATGAATACATATCCATTATCACAAACTAAAGAAACTAGGTTTCCAAATATAGTATAAATATTTTCTTCTAGGAAATTGATCACTTCCTCTATTATACATTGCTTAGTGGCTACTGCCTTAATCCACCTAGTAAAATAATCCATATCAATCAAGACAAACTTATGACCTTTGAAATAATTGGGGTTTATTGCTCCAAAAAATTCTAATCCCTATTATGTAAAAGGTTTATCTACCATCATAAGTTGTAAGGGCATGACTGCATTTGGTTTCTTTGTGCTAAAGTTTTAGGATGAATGAAACTCCTTCAAATGATTATAAGCATATTTGAAGAGGGTGGGATAATAATACCTAGCCCTAAGAATCTTATGATCTATGGTTTTTCTTGAAGGGTGTCCACTTCCTAATTTTTCATGAAAGGTAGTCATAATCTAAGCTGCTTCTTCCTTAGACACACACCTCAAATAAATTCCCTCAAAGTTCCTCCTATAAAAAATTCCATTCTTGATGATTTAATGCACTTATTTGATCCTTAAGGCTCTCTTTTTTTCTCTTATAAATCCTAGGGGATAAACACCATTGACAATTAAATGGATAATAGAGTCATACCACTCATTAGGTCAAATTTTTTGTTGATCTACTTGCATGATATGAAATTTTAGGTCAATACTAGCGATCATCTAAACTAGACCTTGACATTTCACTAATTTTGTAATTGTCATCTCTATATCATATTCTTGTAGAATTACCATCCATTTTCCTCTTCTTTCTCGAAGCTCATTCTAACTCAACATAAGTTTTGTAGTTGGATTAGATAATATAGCATGTACCTTATTTCTAAGGAGGTAATGTCTAAACTTTTTTATTGCCTTTAATAATTCATAAACTTTCTTATCAATCATAGAATAATTTACTTTTACATTTTTTAAGTTAGTGCTCATGAAAGCTATAGGATGATCATTCCCATCAACCTTTTGAGTTAACACTACAACCATAGTATGCTCAAAAGAAAATGAATATAGATAGAAATACTTTGAAAAATCAAGACTTATGAGCATTGGAGCTTTAGTAACTACCTTCTTAATGTTAACAAAGGCCTTCTTAGATTCTTGATTCCAAGAAATTATATCATCTTTCTTAAGCATGTCATTTAAAGGTTTATCAATCTCAATGAAACCTGAAATAAACTTTCTCACAAAATTAATCTTGCCAAAGAATGACTTAAGTTCTTTTCAGCTATTGGGCAACCCAATTTTAGAAATGGCCTCTATTCTATCAGGATACCTGGAGATTCTATCTTTGGTAATGACATGTCCCAAAAATTTTCTATCAGTGACACAAAATATGCTTTTCTTGAGGTTAAGAGATACACCATACCTCTTGCATCTATCAAATACTTATCTCAAATGTATGAAGTGTTCTCTATTTTTAGAAAATACTGTAAGATCATCCATATATATGACGATACACTTTCCCACTAAACCTTGAAAATCATGGTCCATATCCCTTTGAAAAGTTTCCCCTATGTTAATTAATCCAAAAGGCATTCTCTTGTAAGCGTATGCTCCTCATTTAGTAGTAAAAATTATTTTCATCTTATCCTCTAGAGCAACAAGCACCTGGTTATACCTAAAAAATACATCCAAAAAGGACATCATGGAAGATATTGAAATAGTTTGGATAACTTGGTCTAGAGAAGGTACAGGATAATTATCCTTTTTAGATGCTCTATTTAGGTTTCTAAAATCTATGCACAGTGTTATTTTTCCATTCTTTTTTTTTGACTAGGACTAGGTTTGCCACCCAAGTGGAATGTCTGATAGGAAACACTATCCTTACATCCAATAGCTTCTTGACTTCTTTAAAAATCATGGGTTGTAAAATAGGGTTGACTAGCCTTTGATTGTATCTAAAAGGTTTGCAACCTTGTTGAAGAGGTATGGTATGAGTAATGACCCTCAGGTCAAATATTTTCAAATCTTCATAAGAACAAGCAATTACATCCCTATATTTTGTAATCAACTCTCGAGATTTTATATTTTCCATTTTATTGCAAGCCTACCCTATATTCACCATTTTGGGATAATCATGTGAGCCAAGATTCACTGCATGATAATCCTTACCATTTACCTTGGTTTGCTTAGGTGCTTTAGAATTTTTTTCAAAATCAAATAGTCTTTCCAATGAAATCATCCCTTTAGGTATCTTATTATCATTTAATTCAATAATTTTACCATTAAGTTCCTCATCATGATAAGTGTCATCAATCCCATCAAATAATGTGAGCTTCAAAAGCTCCAAAATTAGTTAAGAAATCTATGATTTGTTGATCATCATTGAAAACTTGGAAATGATTTATATTATCAAGAACTAAAGGACAAGGTATTAACTCAATACTGATGCTTTGATAATCATGATTAGGCATGAGGTTAGCTATAGTAGAGGCAAAATCATTAGTAGTTTTTTTTCTTCTCTTGGAATAGCTAATATTTTAAAAGCATCAAAATATTTGATCAAATCCCACACCCTATACTTATATCTCTTTAAGTAAGACAATTTGTACTGGTACTTACTTTTCACTTGGTTAACCACAATCTCAAAGTCTCCATAGATAAGGAGTTATTTAAATTTGTGTTTAATGGTGAACTTAAATCCAAGTATGAGAGCCTCATACTCAACTAAATTATTGGTGCAAGGAAATTATAACTTATAAGCTCCATGGTATTTCTTTTCTTAAGGATTCATCAATACAATACCTACTCCTAATCATGATTTTCACTTGGTACCATCAATGTATAACTTCCATAAACCACACATTTGAGAAGAACTCTTAGAAATTGCTTCTTTTGTAATTTCCAAAGTGAAAACTCCCAAATTAGAATCCAAAAATTTTACCCTTTCGTTAACAACATTATATTCTCTTATCATGTGTTTCATTTGAGGTTTCCATTCTAATTTATTTAATTTTTCACACCTTTCCAAGGAATCCATAAGTTTGAACAATCAGTAGACATATATCCATTTAAATCTTTAGTCCGTTCTCTACTTAAAAGCAATCCATAAGCACTAGGCATTTCTACCACTTAGATATCAATGAGTTGTTGAACCCTTGGTTCACTATCCAACTATATATGCACATTTAATAATTATCCTACAACCTTAAATCTAGATTTATCCAATTGAGTGATTACACTATCATATTTAATTAGAATTAACCTGAGTTGTTCACATATCCCAATAGGCATAATGTTGGTTGAGGCTCCTGAATCTAAAAGACAATTATGAACATTTTTTTGAAATATCTTGACTATAAGTAAAAAAGGTTGGGACTCTACTTTGATCATTTGTGTAATTACATTTTCAATATCATTCTTAGTGAGTTTCCCACTTTAATTTGACAAAGATTCTAAGAATATGTCTCTTTGTTCTATGATTTGAGTTAGCTCATGCAGAGTGATATTAGATTTAATCTTTTTCATATCTTCCACAATGTTGTAGTTAGCTTTACTTGGAGGATAAATAGTTAACATTAACTTAGAAGAACTTCCTCTAGGAGTTTCATGAATATTATTTGATATAGTATCTAGAGGGGTCCTATAATTATTAGGAGGGGTAGATGCAGTCAATGGTTTTTTTCCCTATTTCTCAAAGGATGTCTTAAAAAATTATTGGAATGCTTGAATTTCCTTAGGAATATTCTCAGGCTCATTATCCTCTTGAAAAGGGAAATTAAATGTTTGTACCATATGCACTTGGTTAGATGGTTTAGATTTAGAATAATTTGTAGAAACCTCTTTGTTTGGAACCACTTCAAATATGTCAATTTCTTCTTGAAAAGCTTAAAAACATTTTAAAAACTCAATAAAATAAATCTCACCATGTTTAAAAGTAGCATTTACCCTACAATAATCTAGCAAGGCAATATTAGTGAGGTTTATATCCATATTATTTTTTCTAGGGAAAGACTCATTAGCTTTGTAATTGTAGAAACTATTATTTTGAAACCTATTCCTGGGTTTGTTGAATTTTTGGAAAGTTAAGCTCCTTCCACAATTGTCATTAGCATTACCAACTTGCTTTTACAATTGCAAAAAAATAGTTCTAAGTTTCTGTACCATTTTTAATATAGATTCATTCTCATTTTTTGGAACCTCAACATTTTGACTTTGGTTACTGTTAATTCCATTGATAGGCACTAACACCTTTTGATCATTTTCATGAAATCCATTGGTAACTTGATAGCTCAAGAAGCATAGATTTTGATTAGGAGCAACATGACTAGTAGTTAATACATTCAAAGTAAGAAACTGGTTTAATTCTAGAATATTTTAGTTATTACTTAGAAAAAGGTTTAATGTAGGTATTTCAGGATTAAAATTTGGGATAGAATAAACCATCTATCCTTGGGGTTTCATTTACTCACTAATAACCACTACTTAAGAATAGGCTTGAGCCAATGTGATGATAAGTGGAATAGCTCTCTTCAAAAATGCAAAAGTCATGGGGTTAACAACATCTTTATAAAACTCCAAAGCTAAAGCTTCATTAGGTTTATATGGATTCATGGTTTGACTAAACATCTTTTGGAACCTAGCATCAAATGACCTAATAGGTTCACTTGTATATCTCTTAATAATTGTGAATTGATGATAAATGACACAAGGGCTTATGATCTTTCCAAATTGATCAATGAAAATAGTGTCAAAATTATTCCATGAAACAATATAATTGTTAGGTAGATTAAGGAACCATTCATATGCAACATATTTAAATATAAATAGGAACAAACTAGATGATACATATTCATGAATAACATTCAATAATCTTAATGTAACTTTGAAATATTTAACATGTTATTCAGTAGTCGTAATACTAGTTGGACTAAATATTGGCAAATATTTTAGTGGATTACATGGTAAATCATGAACCACACTTGGTATATTTATAGGGGAACTTCCAAGCCACACCATGTTTGGATAAATATCAAGAACATGAATCCCTTGCAAAGGTGATGATAGTACATATTAAGAATACCTATGCTTATCTCTATCTTTCCTAGTCCTTCTATGAGTTTCTAGTTTGAGCAAGGGTTCTCTACTTTTTGAATGTGATTTGGTACTAATCCTTGGTAATTCCATCTTGAAGACTAAGGATCCTATTTTAAAACATGGTTTAACACATTAATTTCCAAATAATGACAAATAATATGCACACTAAGCTTAATTTTCAAAAAAATTGTTAATTAGAGGATAAAGGACATCAATATATAACTAAACAAGTTTAAAGATATACTGAATTATGCAAATATGACCAATCTTTACAAATCGTAACTCAAATAAACTTCTTATTGTCAAAGAACTATCAATTTTGAGTAGAATAAGACATCCTAACTCCAAATACTAATAAATTTTTAACAACAAAATCCATATTTTTAAAAAGGGTACCAATATTTACACAATTTATGTTAAAAGAAACATAATTATGTAAAATGTAGATAATTCTAACCAAATACACTTCTAAACATATTAAGCATCTTTAAAGAGGCCCTCCTTCTATCACTAATGGAGATTATCCTATTGATACTTCTTATTATACCAAAATTTCTCTTAGTGTCGAAGAACACTTCTCATTTTAGGATTTTGAGAATCCATGGCATGATTTGTAGTTTGTGACTATTCAGTGATTGTCTGTGGTGGAATAAAAGCAAAGTATGAAAACTGTCTAGAATAGTTATTTGATTTAGTGGTTGGGAGCCACCAACGTCTATACTATTTGAATACTTAATAATTCTAAGGATTTGGTAGTTAAACAAAAATATTATTAACAATTACCTCTAAGCTAAAGTGAATCTTAATAAAAATAAGAAAAAGAAAGGGTAAAAAGAAAGAAACATGATTGTAGGTTTTCATCTCAAATATTATGATAAAATTCTAATTACTTTGACCACATTTGAACCAATTTATGTTATGAAATAGCATAAGCTCAAATTATATCACAAATTAGGCAAAATTCAAAGGAAAAATATGAGTCATAAGTAAGAACCAAATTTACTTTAAAGGTTTGCTATTATGATATGGATAACCTAAGTACATCCAAATATAGAGAAAATAAAATGAAGTATATTTGAGATATTTATAGTCAATATAACATTTAGCACAAATTAACAACCCTATGAAAATTAATGTAACTCAAACAATAAGAATCATTCAAACTCAAGATAACTCCTTGTAATTGAGAGATAGCATAGACATTTACCAAAAATAATTAGAAAATCTTTTTAGAATTCCTTAGTTGTATTAAATGCTCTTGGTATCAATTGCTCAAAAAATCTCTCCCTAAAAATGGTAATCATTTGCCTATTTATGGGAAACATAGGTGGTTAATCTGTTAACTTTAAAAAATATCTAGATGTGGATAAGGATAGTTATCCTTGATACAAAACTACAATGCAACAAAAAACATGCCAACTTGACAAGAAAGAGTAAATGCTAACAGACTATCATATACTTTACAACAAGAATATTCCTTTAGGAATTCCATTGCTGGGTCCTTCCAATTGAGCCTATATAAATAAGTCTTTAACCTTAGTGTATTTATCTTTGATAATCTCAAAATCCACTACAAACTTCATTAAATAATCCCATTCTTTATCCACTAACTTGCCAAATTCACTATCGATCCAAGATACAAGTTCCTTGACACATTTTACTTCTTCAATTTACTTCCCTACAAAAATTAATGGTATCAAGGGTCTTCTAGTTATCCTTAGATGAATGACTTTGGATGTCTATGATGCCCTAAATGTGGGTATCAACCCTCTACTTGAATTCTTCATCATCAATCAAGCCTAAAGTGGTGGTTTGAGAAGGATTATTTAATAGATTCCCTTGAAGTTTCACAATCTAATTTACCAAATCTATGTCTCTTTTGTTGAAGTCCTTAACGTCACTAATTCAAGTGATAAAATCTTCTTGTTTATCTACCAAAACTACCATGAGGATGTCTAGATGTTTGAGTTTGATAATCTTGAAGTTTAAGGCCTGCTTTGTCTTATGCACCTTGATGAGCTCCTCCATCTAAGCTTGAGAATTCTTCCACTGGATGATTAAGGTTTATGCCATCTTAACTTGATGCTCCAAAGCATTAAATCTAGATTTAATGCTTTTCAAATTCTTGAATTCATCCATCAAGGGTTTATTCAACATTTGAAATATATTTTCAAGAATTGTCAAGAAGACTTGAGCATCCAAATCTTGCTTTTATATTTCTAAGTTGAGGATCCTCTATTTCAATCCTTAAACTCTAGCCAAGGCCATTATTGATTGGGCCAATACCACACTAGCTACATCCTCTTGAAAAATGGGATGTTCCCCTATTGCTTGTCTTGAAATAGGATTTAAGCCTATAAATGGCTCCACCTTTTGTAAGGTGAACTCCTCAGTACCAATAGTGACTTTCTTGGTCACTACTCTTTCAAAAATTTATGTCTCTAGATTAAATTAGACCTAAGGATCAAGTTCTTTCACCTATGGTTATTCAAAAATATTTAAATTTAAACTCCCAGAGGTTCCTAGGGCACCAACCCATTGACTTTCCTTGTTGTGAAGAATCTGGATACTTCTCTCTACTTATTTATTCAACATATCTTGAATCCATGGTTTGACATTATCTTGTACACCTATGTCCACTCAAGTCAAAGCCATTGAAGGATAAAGAGATGGGATTTTATAAAAATTCCCATAAATAAACCAATCATGAATATTTGGTCCATAAATAAGATTCTCATCACTAAAGAGGTTTATTTCACTAGTGAGGTGAGTGAAAGTTAACCTAGGCCTCTTTCCTAGAGCCAAATGAACTAAGGATAACTCTACCTATCTCTTTCCATTGCTCAATGGAACCAATTCCTTGCCTACTTCCTGAGATGGGTCTTCTTCCTTATTTGAACCATAAGTATCCATAATGTTAACAAGGTCACTCTCCACTATTTCTTTAGTTTCCAAAACAATTAAGCTTATAACTTCTATTGGGGAAAAAGGCCTTGGTGGGGATGCCTAAATTTGGAGGCTTTCAATAGGTATTTGCTCAATCTTAGACTCCTCACTTATAGCTTTACCTTTTCATTTTGTATCCTCAAATTACTTAATCTAAGGTGACTTTGTCGATTCTTCTTGTTGACACTCAGAAGATTGTCCCTCAACAGGTGGTTCTTGATATGTAGTCCCAAATGGTCCTGACAATAAGTGATATTGTAAAGGATGTAACTACCATATTTCTCCTAAAGGCTTATTATCCCTAACCAAACTACATTTTAAGGTTATGTTATAGTTTTTAACCCTAGATAAGACTTCTTCAAAGTTATTTTCCCTTATGTAAATACTCAGTCTTTGGGACCTTCTTATCATGAATATGTTTAGCCACTCTATTATTGGGGTCCCACATCTTAAGATCATATAATTGGAAATCAAAAGAGTTATTTTAAACCACCATGATTTCCAACTATTTCCAATCCTTGATTATAATTATACCAATATCCAATGGGAAGGGATGAACTTGAGCCTTTTTATTTTTCTTACAATGCCAATCTATGCCCTGGATGATTTGATAATAAATTTCTTGCTCTGCAAGCTTACTGGGAACATATATGGTTAGTCTATATGGCTAGACCATGATTCCTTTTATCCTTATTACAATCCAATCATGATAGAACCACACATCCCCCATGGTATCCACTTGTTTTTTTATTAGAGGATGAAGTCTAGGCATAGGATTACCAGTGATTGTCTCAAAAATAATTGGGAAGACACCATCACATATGAATTGCATATGATTCCTATATTTGGAAATATTTATTTTGGAGTAATGATAGGAAATGGTGGTCCTACCATTAGGGGACCAATTTTGGATACTAGGGAAATTAATAGAGGATAGGAGTGAGTCTAAGAGGTAAAACATCATAAAGAAATGTCTGGAGGTCTTTCTCTTGATGGATGTGAATTATTTGGCCAAGAAGAAACTTATCAAGTCTCTAATGTGAGGGGTTAGGTTCTTCTCCAATATGCAATGAACATAAGACACCCAGACCTTACTCACATATGTTTTAGAAGAGGCACCAAAGGATCTATTCAATAGGGTCATAGCTACCCTAACACCTTCTCTAAATTGGGTAATAATAATCTCACCATTAGGGGTCCTAAAAAAATGGGAACCTTGGATTAACCAAGGTGAAAGAACTAAATCTAGGTTTTGGGAAATTGTCCACTCTCTCAAGGAAGATCAACATGAAGTAAAGGAATCTTATAATAAGTCTCAAAGGCCATGGAAGATATGCATACAAATTTAATAGCATTTCTTTCATGAATAATCCATTCTCCATCTACTCTACAGTCAATGAAAATAGGAACAAGAAGGTTGATGTAATGCATTACCTCTAGTTTAGTAGCTACGTGATGAAGGCCTGCCATTTGAATTGATATTAAATCCTTGTGTAATTGATACACTGAAGCATTCCTATTTTCTTCCTAATAAAATTTTTGCAACTCTTTGACAAAGAAGATTAATTTAGACCAATTCCTAATTCCTTTTACATTCAATGTTGTTGAATCTAACTTTGTGTCTATAAAGGCCCTTCCTTCACCATCTAAAGTTAGATAAAGCTCTGATTGAATCTTAATTTTTTGCCTACCCACTACCATTGATAATAGTGTAATGTATTTATAAAGATATCAAAGTTCTCATTAAGGCACCTATTCTGAATTCAATTCACAATTATCTCAAGTGACACCTAATCAATTTGAACTGATTCTAGCCTTCTTTATGGAGGGTTTAGGATTTTTATTTTTTAATGATGAAAACATCCAACTTTGACCTCATACATGCCTTAGATATTATGGAACATTTCTTATAATTTCTCCTATGTTTTTCATTCATGAAATATCTTTCATTTGGATCCTCTATACTTACGTGGAGCTTATGTGGTAGGGTTCCATGCCCTTCATGACAATTTTCATAAATGCCATTTGAAGAGTGATAATTGTTTTTCAAAAGTCCCTTTTATTTTAATTTGAAAATCCAAATCCAAGTCCTTACATTTCATTTGTTCTTGATCTTTGAGCTTATTGATTGTGCCATCTATCAAGATTTTGAGGCCTTTGAAAAGTCTTCAATTGCGTCACACCGTTAGATCAAATCTAGCGAGCAAGCAACCACCATTAGATCCTTTAGGAGATATTGAGGCTTCCATGTTGATGTGCACTATTGGATAAAATCTACTGAGAAAATGATCACCATTAGATCCTGCAAGAAGCTTACCCTTTTAATTAGTAAAAGACTTAGGCCAAGATTTTGTCTCAAAATTGTCTTCATAAGAAAACCAAGAATTTAATAAAAAGGATTTATAAATACCCCCTTTGATTAGGCTTTAAAAATTATCTAATTTTAATTTGATGGGTTTGGTCTTGTCAAATATGTCCTCACAGACATCAAATAATGGGGGTGAACCTATAAATTTTGAGACAATTAAATCTTTCTATTTCAATTTAAATTTGATGGGTTCAGTCCCATCACATACATCCTCATAGAAGTCAAATAATGGGGCAAACCTATCAAATTTTAAATAATGAAACTTATTTATCTAATAACTAAATGCCACATGTAAAACCATCAAGAGTTCTCAAAGCTTCAGGGATTGTCTAAGCTAAATTTGATACATTTGGTCTTATCAAATACATCCTCATAGAGATCAAATGATGGGGGTGAACCTGTCAAATTTAAGACAATAATTTTTTTTTTCAATTTAAATTTGATGGGTTTGGTCACATCACATACATCCTCACAAACATCAAATGATAGGGGAAAACTTGTCAAATTTAAAAAAATGAAACTCATCGATCTAATAAGTGAATGCCATATGTAAAACCATTAGGAGATTTCAAAGCTTTTGGGATTGTCTAAGTTAAATTTTATGGGTTTGATCCTATCAAATACGTCCTTATAGACATCAAATGATGGGGGAAAACCTATCAAATTTAAAATAATGAAATATTTATTTCATGCCATTAGATTTAAAAACTCTAATCAAGTGATCATTATTGGATATTTACTGGGGCCTAAATCATTAATTGTATGCCTTTTTAAAAGAATTCAAGCTTAACACACCATTGGATCAAATCCAGTGAAAAATCATAAAGCATTAGATTTGTAAAAGTGCATGAACTTAAAGCTAAAACCTGATTATGCATAAAAAAAATCGCTAGACTTTCCCATGAAAATTTAAATTAAAACCACTAAGATTTATTGTTTGGGAACACTGACTTCTTTCATGAAACCTATAATTAATAACCTTTAATATTATTTTTAGCAACATCAAAAACATGATCAAACAATCTTTCACACTTATTCTAGGATAGAAGTTTGAGAAATAATCACATGCGTCCCCTTTCCAAAAAAAAAGATGGGGGGTGTTGGTCTCAACACTACCATGGATAATTTTCCATTAATGCCAATAGTAACTACATAGAACAATTAAAGGTGGCATGAGAATGACGCTAATATATAGTCATCTATAATAGTTTTAAAGGTTGCAATAGATATCTGAGGAGGTTTTATATTGGTTTAGGAGTTTCAAATCAAGGTTAAAGTATTAAGTAACTTCACAATATTCATATGAGTCTTGAGGGTGGTTGATGACATTATTAGATCAAGTGGACCTAATTAGACCTACTTCTGCCTAAATTACATAGTCAAGACAATGTATGACAATGTTACCATCTTGAGAGACCATCAAAGGACTTGGTGTCTTTATGAATTTTTTCATGAGATGTCAATATTAATTTTCAAGGTGAAATAAGTCACTTATAATGGATAAGAGTGTTGATAAGGTCACCAAGGTGTAAATTATAAGCAATAAAACCTCCTTAAGGCATTATTTTGTAGTTGTTAAGGTAAGTTGATGTTTTTTTCCATGATTATCAAGTTATTTGGATGATTATTCAATTTGATAGAAGGTAGATCAAACTCCTTCAATAGTTTTGGATCATGTTTTACATATCACCATCCATGTCACCAATTCTTCCTACAATCCATATAAAGGTCTAAAAGTGCCAAAATAAGCACCTATAATAGCTATCTATTTCAAGTTATATCTTCAAGAAGCATTCTGTTATATCATGAAGGTTGGAGGATTTAAAGTGTAAAGTCCTAAAGAATATCAATGATATTTTTATCTCATCGGAACTTAAGGTATAATGAAATGGTTTTCTAAACCTATAGTTATAAGAACACTAAATAGTAACCTGAAACCATGTATTTTGGTTGTCAGTCAAGCTTTGATATAGGTGAACAAGTATCACCAATTATATGCAATATGAACTTGATAAGAATGATGAGTAGGTATAAGAATGAATTTTTTGAGTACCAAGATAAGCTATCAAGTGAATAAATGTAAAGAGACTCTCTTATAGTCCATACAAGTACAAAATGATGAGCTACATCCATGGCATAATGAAACATTCAACAAGTTTACTATGCAAAGTACACTTATGATAGTCAAGATGATGTAAAGTAAGTTGAGAAGATGGATAAGTTAAGAAGTTGGACTAAATTAGTATTATAAATTGAATATTATAAGGTATATTAGTTATAAGAGGAATCTAACTTCAAATGTTGACCTACAACATCCATAGTTAACTAAGGTGACCTGTGTGTGATCATATGAAGTCTAGTGCAAAAGTTAAGAGGGATTATTAGAAGCTTAAAACTTTAAAGTTATGCTAATAAATAAATAGGTATGTGAAAAATTATTTAATGGCATTAATTCTAGTTTTCTTCCACATAATCAATCCTAAAAAATCCTAAAAGTCACTTATAGCTAGATAATTAGGCCTAGTTGAGTTTTATGGACATTTGGATGAAAAGGTATAATGAACAAGTTAATTGATGGTTAATTTCTTCCTCTTGGAGTTTTATATAAAATAAAAAGGATAAATATTTAAATTAATTATTTTTCTCATGAAATTATTGATATTCAACTAATTAAAACCCACAGTCAACAAGAAAAGACATAGTTAGTTATGTTGCAAAGAATAAAGAGTTTGTATGAAGGAAAGGTGAGGGTTTATATATGCTCTCATGAAAATTAAATATGTTTAATACCCATGTCATATAACTAAAAAATGTATTTTTTTAATCAATTTCCTCCATATACACCTATAGGGAACTCCAAATGTGCATATATAGTATAGGCCTACTAGTAGTCCTTGTAAAAGAATGAAAATATGGACAGGAGTTTGTAGGTAAAGGAAATGAATGTTAAGTGATGGATTTTAAATATTTTAAATATAATTGAATAATTTAATCCATTTTAATTGAGGTGTATTTTAAAATCATATACATAGGGGTAGAATATAGTCTTCTAATACAGAGACTAATAAACCTACAAGAAGTCAAGGGAAAAGAATGATAACATGGACAGAGGTTTGGATATGGTAGTAATGAATTTAAAGTTTGAAATATAAATGATATATATTATTTTTAAATGAAATAAATTTACATTAAATATTTCTTTGTAGACCATAAACTCAGTCACAAACTCAATTTACACACAATCATATAGTGACCTATAGGCCCACTTACAAATAAAGCATGAAAGAACATGTTTCCCACTAATATTTTGAAGTATTATAGTGAAAAAATTATGTATATGACCTCATGAAGTCCACAAATTTTTGATATAGTGGGAGAAGAGAGAAACTCAAAAAATTGAGCTCTAGGGTCACCATACATAGTTTGCTTAAAAACCCTCTATGGTGGAGATCAAGGTTTCATAATTTTTTTAGTGGTTATTATTTTAAATAATAATTTAAAATAATTTAATGACAAATTTAAAACATTTTTAATAGCTCCATTTTCTATAAAAGTTAATTTTGAGGTCTTATGGCTCCAAGAGACCTTTCTTAGCCTTTACGCACAGTCACCCTATCCCAAGAGGCAAATTTAAAGAGTATAGAAATGGTTTTAGAGGATTTATGTTGAATTTAAATTTATTTAGGTTTTTAAATAATTCATGTGCTTCAAACTTATGTAGTTAATTCAACCATTAGGTCACACAACTCCATTGAAAATCATCAAAAGGTGACATAACCCTATTTTGTTTGAGAAGAAGATTGAAGAGGTAAGTTTATTTTCTCATATATTTAATGAGGTTTTTCATGGGAAATAAATACCATAGGATATGATATAGAGGTCCCCCTACCATAAATTATTGGCATTGGTTTTTAGAAAGGACCCCAGTCCTTTATGAACCATCATTAAGAACATAAATCATCCTAAAACCCTTTAATTGACCTAATTAGGGAGATAAGATTATTAATGAATCCAAATACAATATTTTTACTTAAAATTAATCCTAATAATGTTATAAAATCTCTTGATATCCATTTCTAGGTATTTGTTCATAGGTGCAGGTACAGTACCACATGATACAAGGTAAAATATGTTGATTTTAGCCTGATTATGAAGGTATAAATAGTGGAGTGACATCCAAAAAATTTGAATATATTTATGGATAATTTATATATGTTTAATTATAATATAAAATGTTCTATATTTATTTAAAAGAGTTACATAACTCCTTCAAGTTGGTCACTAGCTCAACAAGTGTGAAAAACTCAATTTTACAAGCCCAAAAGCCATGGTGAAGGCTTGAGATTGAAATAGAGGTATTAAATATAAAGTAATGAGTTTTTTAATGGTTATATATGTCTCATTATGTCATATTAAAACATAGAAAACTATAAATTTCTTGAAAAAACTCTCAAACAACACCTCAAGCATGTAAAAGCATCTAGGCTTATAAATGGCCATTTCATGGTTTGCATATCTACAAGACATTCTATAACTTGAAATTTTTCATGAAGGATTTTATTATGAAAATTAAAATTAAACACATTTGGATATTTTCACATGTTTGGGTTGTTATTTGGGGCAAATTTCTCTTTCTAGGCCTAAGAGAACTAATTTGGCCTAGTTAGAGAGAAAAATGATAGAAAATGAGTACTTCCACTTAGATTTGGATCATGAAAATTTTTATGAATCTATAATAAGATAGATACTAATAAAAAATGTTCCAATTTTTCCAAGGTGTTCTATACATTCTCCTAGATAAGGATCTTTATTAGTTTTTAGGGTTATAAGAAATGAGTGAAAAAGCATGATATAAGAGTAAAATGCATATTTTGAAGGGTATGATGGCTCCAAGTGAATTTTTGTAGGTTTTAATTTATTTTTAATAGACATAAATGGATAAAATTTTCTTGTTTCAAACCAAAACCCAATTTTCTCTTTCTTATGCCTCATTGCTCATGTGAGGAAATCAAGTGTTCAAAACACTTAATGGATGCATAGAATTTATTCAAAGGATTTATTGATGTTTATATCTCAATAATATGCCTATTAAAGTATGTAATAATTAAAAATAAGTTATAATAAGGTTTCAAAGTTGGAAAAGGTCTCAAGGACTTTTAATAAGGCCTTCTTTCCAATGCCTAGGATGTTGAAAGAGTCAAACAAGCATCAACGTACCTTATAATATCCTAATAAAGGTTTAAAGACATAATTAATGTCTTATAATAAGGTTTAAAATTATGAATTAATCAATACATTATTATCTATTTTCAAGGAAGGAGAGTTATTCATCAAAATAAGCAACCAAGAATATATGGTGTGCAAGTAAGGGTGTAGGTGCTTCAACTGGTCAAACATTAGAAATCAATGCCAAATACTCCATCAAGCTTCAAAAAAAGTCTCATTTCAATATTTACACCTATGTTATGAAATAATAAAAATATATTTAAGGAAGAGCTATGTATGATTTGAGGAAGACTAAGTAAACACCATACTTCCTAGTTTCTTGGTTTTGTCTTTCTCTCTCTCCTCTCTCACTTTAACTATTTTAAGCCTATTTTTGACATTGAAAAGAATACTTAACCTATGTTTTGGAACACACATTATTATAAAAACACTTTTAATTTCCTTTTTTTAATGAATAAGGTTAAAATTTGGCCTCCTCAAAGCTTGTAACTAGTGTATGTTCATGGTTTGTTGATGAATGACAGTGATAATGTATGCTTCCTTTCATTATTTAATCTCCTCTTTACCTATTTTTAGGTTTTATATGATAATTAAAAGTTTAAAAATGTAATTTAATTATATTTTATGTATGGCAAGTGCAATCTTTTTGTAGTGTCTTTGAGAGACCTATTGATTAGCTACCTTAGATTATTCATCAAGCTCAACCTCTATGTGAAACATTAATTTTTAGAGACTTTCATTTGAGAGGTTTAATCAAGTAAATATCTCTATTCATCCTTATTAGTTCATATTATACAAGTAGAGGACACATTTTGGTGTATCACCTCAATTAGATACATTTTCCTTTAAGTTTACCTTCTCTTTTATCTTGGAAGCTGGTAGTGTAGATATAGATCCTAACTAATACATTAAGGGGAGACATCCCTCAAAATATAGAGATTAAATCCATCTATTAGGACATATCCTAGGATTTTTTCCATGTTATTTTAGATTTTGAAGTCTTGAAACTACCTTTAAAAGGGTAAAAGTCTAGTAGATAATAGTTTTTGGCATGCCTAGTGGGACCAAGGGCCAAAGCAATGGAAGGATTATTGGTGTTGTTATTATATTGATCAACCTTTAGAGGAATTTAAAGAATAAATGGAATCTTAAATTTATATCAACTGGTTCTAGTATCCCATACATAGTTTCCAAGTAAGTGTATCTTCATTTCACTATCATGATGTTGTTTTTATGACTCACTTTAAAGAAAATGGCAATTTCATGCAAGTTGATGAGCATTATTAGAAGTATGGTAATATTTATCAGCCCTATGATGAGCCATCCATATTATTATGAAACTTATTAGTAGTATGATGATTCATATTAGATTTATAGTGACCCTTATCATCATCACTATGACCCTAACTATATGCCTCAATAGCCTTATCAATACTTGTAGTAGTCATGCTCACCTCCTCCTACTCCATTTCCAACTCAGAATCATGTTTCCCTTACCATATCCTTATTTCCAAACAATCTAAATATGATAAAGTATGAAGGGGTGATGAGAATATGGGATATATATTTATATTTGATACCTTTTCACCTCATAGAGAAGATGAGGAAAATATTATAGATGTTGAAAAGTAGGTGGGTAACATTTAGAGAGGGAAATCAGTATTTTATGACTTATGAGTTGCATGAAATGAGAACTATGATACAATGGTGGGTAGATAGGTTAGTGAGGTGGGATAATTAAGATATACAATTGAATCAAACTAATTCATCTCCTCTTATCCTGGTTAAACTTCTTATATACTAAGTTTACTTCTAATTGTACCTACCCTCCATCAATAAACTAAACTCATTTCATCTTGGAGGCCTTCTTGGTCTATGATTATCAATTATTCCATGCCAAGTATTGTGGATGAATCTCATCCCATAACTTTTAATAAACCATATTATTTACCATATCATCCCTCTTATGCTCCTTATCCTCATGAAGTCTTTAACCATTCTCAAATGGATCCTCTAAGATATCCAATTCATCCTCCAAGTGAACCTACTAGTTTCAAAATCCTACCTTGAGACTAAGTAGTTAAGTCTTGGAAAAAACAAGAAGAAAAGAGTCAAGATTAAGAGTTTGAGACTAAACAATACCTTGTGATTATTCAATACTCATTTTCCCTTCCTCAATAATATTAAATTACTCCATCTTGGAGGAAATTCTAAGAAGGATATTAAGATAATAAAGAGGTCCTAGTTGAGAAGGCTAGAAATCAAGTTGTAGCTAAGGTGGAACCTCATGAAGAATATAATAAGATTGAAATGGTTGTTGATAAGAATTAATAACTCATAAGAAAATTTAATTTAATTTATCTTTAATCATTCTTATAATATCCCACCATCCCCAAGACCTCAAATTTCAATAATACTCTCTTAGTTACAAAGCAAACTCATGAGCATATTCATTTCCCTCTGATCATCTCCTTTATTGAAGAGGAATATGTTATATAGAGGATAAAGGAGAATGTTGCAAGTGCTAGTGAATCTCAAGGATAATTTGAGGAAGACACTTAAAGTGTGCATGAGGAAGAAATTTTCATTGGCACTCCTCTTGGTGAGAGCAAAGGTAATTTAACCTTAAATGAAGATGGAGAAGTTGTAATAGAAGGTAAAGGAGATTTTGAATTTTTTCAAAAGATCCAATTTGATGGGATGGAAGATCATGATAAAGAGTTTATATATGATCAATATTACCTATTATTAAAATCTCTTGATTATTTTCAAGAGATTATTTTAGTATAAATTTAATTAGATGCTCTTCATGGTACTTTAACACTACTTGATTTGGTGGTAGCTCTATTATAGGTTCTTGATCTAGTTGTAATTTATTATTAAGATGATGTTGATCAAGAAAATTAAATTGAAAAATTTATAGATATTAATGATCTTGATGGGGAAGAATTTTAGTTTCATCATTATCTTATAGAATACTTTGAAGTTTTGGATAACCTTATGGCTCATAATGAATAAGGTAAGAAAGTGGTTTATGTTGTTTATTCTCATGATGCTAATTAAGAGGATGGTGAAAACATGTGGAAATATTATGCCAACATTTGTAAAGAGTTTGAAGTTATTAGGGGGGATATATCTCGTATAGAGTAGGTTGAGTGTATTAAAAAAGTGGTTCTCTCTCTAAGACATCAACAAGGAAGCTTCATCAAGTTTTCAGCCCCAAAAGAACTAATTGAAGAATTTCATTAATTTAGTGAGAACTATGAGGAAAATAAAGAGAGGTTGATTAAGATTTTTGAAAGGCCAAAATAGATTGCAAGTGATGGTAAGCATAATTATGGAGTAAGTGTTGAAATAGAATATGACTATGTATTTATTGGTGACTAGGTTTATGATTTACTTGGAAGTCTATCAAGAGTATCGGCAACCATTAAGAAACTAATCTCAATAAAGAAAAGTTATAAGAAGAAGATTGTTGCACACCCTCACTCATTACATAAAGAAGATGATCACACAATTTTCCCATTTGATCTAGGAGGATCGGTCTTGATAGGTTAGTTTGTATATAGTAGTTTGATTAGGTTTAGTTGTGTTTCAAATAAGTTCTTAATTAGCACCTATGTCTTTTTGGTTAGTTTCCCTTATTTTGTGTATCTTCTTTTTCCTCGCTGAGGTGTGAAATCAGTCATCTTATCTTATTCAGTGGTCTTGTAGCCAAGGTTAAGGTCTAATAATGTGTTTTCTAGAGTGTGTGAGTGAGTTTATAAGTCCAAAAGAGATTCTAATTTATTAGTTCATAAGCATATAAAACATGATTCCCAACTAAGTCGCCAAAATGTTGAAAATTTTCAACCTAATAAGTGAATTTGTCACCCATATAATTCAAAATTTTGATTTTCATGCTTATATAACCCTATTCATAGTCTTTTCATGCCTTTATTAGTCTTCAAATGATGACTTTTTATCCTTGTTATCATTATTTAAGTTAATGTATTAGGCAAGATTTTCAATGCCTTCAGATTCAATCTAGTAGCTCATAGGGGTATGTCATATTGTGTCAAGAAGGTACATGATCTTTCAGGTCAAGTTATTGCACTTGGTCACATGGTTTTACACCTATTAGTATTTTTTGATAAAATTAATATATTTTATCAAAGTTAAAGGTTTTTGGAGAAACCTAGGTTTGAATTGTGACCATCTAAGCCTTCTCAAGGTGAATTTATTTCATGCATCATTGAATCATATGGGGAAGAGGTCATATGAATTTAAAGGATGTATGAAACTATTATATAGGATTTCTTTGCACTTAGAGTTCCTTCTAAGGGGATTCTAAGATTATCAAGATGGAATATGAATAACATTACATTTTTAAAGGTTTGAAAAGGATTTTTCAATGTAATATGTCATAGTAAAGTCATAAAAATGGCTTACATATCAAAATAGCTTAGTTTTTTCTCAAAAAGGATAGTTTTATGGGTTTATATGGAATTGAAGGGCATATTTATAATTTAAAATAATTCAATATTATATAAGTCATCTCCATGAGTTTCAATCCCTCACAGGTCTTAAAATCCCAAAACTTGCTTTTTTCCTTCATCACCCTCTTCAAAAGTTCATAAGGGTAGTATTGAAGTGCACGGTATGGATAAAGGAGGGAGAGAGAGAGAGAGTTGGTTCATAATTCTTTTCCAAAAGAGTGGGTCATATTAAAATTAATATTTGTTGCATTGGTCATAAAATTCATTTCCTCTCCTTTATGAACAATTGTTAAGACCTTGGGGTGGTCCAAAACTACCTAGAAACCCCATAAGGTTGTTTTATTCTTTGAAATGGTAGTTTTGAATATTTTTAATTGTTGAGTAAATTTGAAATAGATTTATAAGGTATATTTAATAATATCACAAGTTTCTCTAAACCCATTTGGCACATGTGAGCCCATTTGGTCAAGAAACCTCCATTTTTGCATAAATTTACAAGGCAACTTTCATTGTTTCTTGGTGTTTCAAGGTTATTATTGATTATATAATGTTTATTAAGATTATATATCATGTTTTAATCAAATATTAATCTTTAAAAATCTACCAACAATCTCAAGACTTGACGCCTATGTTTAGACTATTTGCATAAGAGTGGTTTCAAAGGGTTTGTTACTGTACTATCAAAGGATCATGGAGATGATAAATTAATGATAGGTTTAATGATGTGATAAAAAAAATTCAAAATTTTAAACTGATAAATGTTTATATTTAAGGTGACTAATGACACTCATAATATCAAAAGGTCTAATTAGTCCCAGTAGGACTAATTGCCCATACACAAGCCTACATATAATGGTAAAAGAGACTTGAATGATATAAGATAGTAAATAAGTTTTTATAGGGATTAAAATGATAATAAATAAAACCTAACATGGATACTTTTCCCTTAATTCCAAAAAATAAATCCATAGAATAATTCAAGATGACATGAGAATGAGGTTAAGAAACAATCATCTATAAAAGTCTTTAAGGTTGTTTAGAGATATGAGGAGGTTTTATCTTATTTTAGGAGTTTAAATTAGAGGTTAAATCATGAAGTAACTTAATAATATTCATATGATTATTCAATGTGGTTGATGACATTATGAGAGTAAGTGGACCCAATTAGGCCTAATTTTTCCTAAATTACATAGTCATGACTATGTATGACTATGTTACTATCTTAAGAGACATCAAAAGGACTTGGTGTCTTTATGAATGTGTTGATGAGGTGTCAAGATGAATTTTAAATGTGAATTAAGTCACTTTTAATGGATAAGAGTGTCGATAAGGTCACCAAGGTGTAGATTAGAAGCAAGGAAACCTCTGTAAGGAACTGTTTAGCAGTTGATAAGGTAAGTTGATGTTCTCTTTCCATGATTATCAAGTTCTTTGGATGCTTCTTAAATTTTATATAAGGTAGATAAAAATACTTCAGTTATTTTGTATCACGTTTTCCATATCACCATCCATTCCACCTATTCTTCCTACAGTCTGTATAAAGGCCTAAAAGTGTTAAAATAAGCACCTACAATAGTTATCTAATTCAAGCTATATCTTCAAGAAGCATTATGTTGTATCATGAAAGTTGGAGGATTTAAAGTTTAAAGTAATAAATAAGATCAATGTTATTTGGATTTATTAGAAGCTTAAGGTATAATTAAATTGTTTTCTACACCTACACCTAAGAATACTAAATAATAACCTATAACCATGTATTTTGGTTGTTAGTCAAACTTTTATGAATGTAAACTTTTAGTACCAAGTACATGTAATATGAAATTTATAATAATAATGATTAGGTATATGAATTAATTATTTGAGGAATAAGAGAGGTTATAAAGTGAAAAAATGCAAAGATACTTTCATACAGTCTGTATAAATACAAAATTATAACCTGCATCCATGGTCCAATTATATAATCAACAAGTTTATGATGCAAAGTGAACTTATGATAGTCAAGAAGATGTAAAGTGAGTTGATAAATTTTATGAGTTTATAATTTTGATTAATTTATTATTACCCATCGAAGATCATAAAGGATGCCAGTTATAAGAGGAAGCTAACTTCAAATGTTGACTTACAATAGTCTCAATTAACTAAGATGATATATGTGTGGTCATATGAAGACTAGATCAAAAGGTAAGATGGAGTAGTATAAGATTAAAATTTTATAGTAATATCAATAAGAAAAAAAAATTATTTTCAAACCTAACTAGTGGTCTTAATTATATTCTTCTTCCACATCATCAATCCTAACAACTCCTAAAAGTCACCTATAATTAGTTAAATGTGCCTAGTTGAGTTCTATAGCAGTTGGATGCAAATGTATAATGAGAAGGTTAGTTGGTTGATTAGTAATTTATTTCTATTTGAATTGGATATAAAATAATAATGATAATTATTTCAAGAAATGGGTTTTCTCATGAATTTACCTAAAGTTAGCTAACTAAAACCCATATTCAACAAGAAAACACACAGTTAACTATGTTTCAAAGCATAAAGAGTTTTTAATAAGGAAAGGTGAGGGATTGTAGATGATATAATGAAAATTAAAGAGGTTTAAAACCCATTTCATGGACCTAAAAAAGGTATTATTGAAGTCAATTTCATGCATATACACATACAATGAACTTTAAAAGTATATCTACAATATAGACCTACTGGTAGTCTTTATGAAAGAATGAAAATGTGGACATGAGTTTATAGATAAATGAAATTAATGTTAAGTGATGGATTTTCAAGAGATAAAATATAAGTTAAAAATGGAATAAATTTTCATTGAGTTGTATTTTAAATTCATATCTATAGGGGTAGAATATAGTCTACTAACATAGAGACTAATAGACCTATAAGCAGTCAATGACAAATAATGAGAACATGAATAAAGGTTTGGATATGGTAGTAATGAATGTTGAGGTTTAAATATAAATAATATCTATTATTTTTCAATGAAATCAATTTCCATTGAAGATGTCTTTTCAGACCATAAACTTAGTCACAAACTAAATTTATACATAGTCATCTAGTGACTCACAGGCCCACTTATAAATAAAGCATGAAATAACATGTTTCCCACTAAGATTTTGAATTATGAAAGCGAAAAAATTATTTATATGAACTCATTAATTCCTTCATCAAGTTTTCATATAGTGGAGGAAGATAGAAACTGAAAAAATTATGCTCTAGGGCCACCATACAAAGTTTGCTTAAAAACCCTCAATGGTGGAGATCAAGGTTTTAGACTTGTTTAAGTGGTCAGTATTATAAATAATCACATAAAATAATTTAATTAACAATTTTAAAACATGTTTAAGAGATCTATTTTTTATAAAAGTGTATTTTGAGTTCTTATGGCTCCAAGAAACCTTTTTTGGCCTTTATGCATAGTCACCCCATCCTGAGAGACCAATTTGAAGAGGATAGAACTAGTTACAAAGGATGTAAGGTTAATTGAATTTAATTTAGGTGTTTAATTAAGTCACATTATTCAATTTTATGTAGTTAATTCAGCTATTAGGTCACATAACTTCATTAACAAACATCAAAAAGTGATAAAACCCTATTTTTATTGATAAGGAGCTTGAAGAGGTAACTTTGTTTGCTCATATCTTGCATGAAGTTTTTCATGGAAAATCAAGCCCATAGAAGATGATAAAGGGGTCCCCCTACCAAAAATTATTTTCATTGGTTTTTGGAAAGGACCCTTGTCATTTATGAACCATTGTTAAGAACATAAACCCTCATAAAACCCTTGAATTGACCCGATTGGGGAGATAATCTTCTTAATGCCTCCAAATGCAATAGTTTGACTTATAAATTATCTTTATCATGTTATAAACTATCCTAATCTCAATTTTCAGGTATTTTTTCTTATGTGAAAATATAATACAATTATTTACAATGTAAAAAATGTAGTTTTAAGCTTGATTATAAAGGTATAAATAGTGGAATGACTAATGAGTCAACACTATGAATCATTATAGCCATGATATATCATCCTTCATAACCATAAATATGCCATTTGAATTGACAATTTCATGTAGTCTCAAGGTTTATAACTATCCTAAGGTATAAAATGAATGATTTTATCTCTATAAGCTCATGTGAGTCTAAGTTAGAATTCTTTTCATGACGTTATAACTATTTACATGTTTAGATTCCCATATTTTGATATGTACATGTATGATAACATATAAATAAGAGTTTTGATAGTATCTCATGAAGACAAGGAAGTGCCATGACCAATAATTTATCATTTGAGTGTAACTCCATATTCTTTCAAGTATTCTATAGACCTTGAAATATAGCTATGAACTATGATAGTCAGTTATGGATTATGAAAATCATGCTATGGATTCTCATAGATCACTATGGACTTATCCACAACATGTTCCAAGGAATTCCAGAAGCTCTTCAATATAATCCATGATGATCAAGAAATCCTCTAGATACTTTCTATTTTTATATATATAGGTTGTAGATCTACATAAGATGATATGGATATATTGTATGTAAAATTTAGTGATTAGATATGGTTAGAAGTAGTTGAAAATACCATTAGGACCTTAAAAAATATGTTTAGATCTTATTTCAATTATCTTATCTAGTTTGGCCATAACAAACCAATCTCTTTGAATATCCTCTTGTTTAATTAGTTAAACTATTGCCAAGCTTTTTGGATAATCAGTTTATTTTGCATCCAATAAAAAGTAGATACATGGTCAATTTATAGGGGTGTGAAGGCATTATAACAATAATTATTGTTGGCCACTTTCTATTCCTATACCTAGAAAGAGGTCAACCTTATATCTTGAGTCATGATCCATCATTGGCATTATGGTTATTAATCATATCATGAGTACGTGAAGGTTGTCCAAATAGTTTATAGTATTATCATGATTCATATTTACCTTATTAGTCCTTATGTGTTCTTAATGTATCCTTTACAACCTAAGTCAAGTATTATCATGATGGTTAATCATGATTTAATGTCCCTTGATCACTTTGAAGGGTCTCGGACATGTAAAAGATGTAATGGGGAAGATAAACTAAGAAGGTAGTTTGATAGAGGCCTAATGGCACATTAGTTTTGCCTAATCATCATAGGTATGATTATTCTCAAGAATTCAATAAATATTATAGGAGGTTTCTTAAGTATAATTAATGTTTCATTGATCATTAATGTATTTTATATGCATTAACATGGTGATTTAATTGATATACCTTCTTTAAGGTCATATATTTGAGCATAGTCAATGGTTTTGGTCATAATGAGATGACATTTGGCCCTGACAGACAAATAAACCACCCCATATGAATATAATGGAACTAATTAGACTCAAAAATCCATAATTGAATGGTTTCATTCCTCATTTAGATCTAATAGCACCATAGTCAATGCTAATTTCTCCCAAAAGGGGCCCATAGGTGCTAAGTTATGACTCTTCAATTCCCTCAGTTCATACCACCAAGTTAAAAGTGTTGTTTTCCCCCTATTTTTTCTCTACAACACCTATTAGAAAAAAATTAGGTCTAAAAAAGGAAAATTTGTAGGAAAATGATAGTTTTCAAGAGTTTCTTCACTAGTATGGATTTATACTGTACAAACCAGCCTAGGTAGAGACATGATTTTACAAAGGGAAGTTAGAGAGATAAAATGGGGAAGAAAATAGTGCTTGGTAGTTCCATAGGAGCTCAAAATCATTCCATATCCCCTTTAAGATCATTGGAAGGTTTAAAAGACCCCTTAGGTTTGTGCACATATCATACATTGGAAAGAGAGTGGGGGCCCAAACTCTTAACCATGGAAATTAGACTCAGGTAGCTTCTATCCATGGGAATTTGTATGGGGATTAGATTTATGTCCTTTATAAACATTCCTTAATAAGTTAATAAACCTTTATGCCCCTCTCATCTATGTAGGTCAATTTGAAATAAATATTTTTTAGAGGAATTTGCTTTGTCTATTAAAACCAATCATGGATCCTATTTTCTCAAGTCTTGTAGAGTCTTTTAATGACACTTTAAACATTTAAATCATATGTGTGAGCTTACATAGATTAAAAATCATCATTATTGGTGCCTATGTATAGTATATAGGTGATTTTTCGCTAAGGATAAAGTTTTTATGCCTTCATTAGAGGTTATAAAAAAAGTTAAAGATTTTGAAAAAGTGATTTAAGGCTACCAATTCCTTCTTTCTTAGATGAAAGTTTAATACCCCACTTTTTACCTTAGAGTACCTCAATAAAATAATGTTTGTTCATATCTAAAGGTTACTATATAATAAGACTTTATATGGTTCAATAACACCTAAAAATATCCAATGTAACCTAAAGATATGAAAGGAGATGTTGAAGTGATGGTGGATCACCTTCATACCCTTGAGAATAAAGTTTTGACACCCCCATAATGACTCCATAGGTCTACATATAACCTTCTTTGTCTCTAAATAACTCAGTCATCTTTACCAGGGTTTAAGGTTTTTTTTAAAATTTAAGGTATTTCTAATTGTCTAAGGTTTCATTTTGAAACTGCATATACCTCACTCCTACCCCAAAACATTCATGTTTTCTTAGGTATGCATTAGAAGGTATACAAGATTAATCTAGATTGGTATTAAAAGAGGTATTATCTCCATTTCATGTCATTTATAAACTTGTGTTTTTTCACTATGTTTTCACTACCATTACATTACATTTCCCCTTGTTTCCATGTTCATCCTACTCCATATGTCTCCACTACCACCCTCCTTCATTCATCCACCCTTACCCCCTAAGGTTTGATAATTCCAAGGTGAACTCCATAATTCATTAGAACCATTAGGATTATTGAGACCATTGGATATTTAACCTATATGGTCATATATTAATTTGAGAGTGAAAAATGTGCACCTACAACCAACCTATAAGGTTATTATAATAGGGTCTCAAGAGGTACTATATGAACCATCCAAGACATGAAGGTTAGTATAAGTATCATGTGATATACATTATAAAAAGGTTTAATGGTTATATGAGACACTTATTTCATGAATTTAAATCACTATAAAGGTTACCTTCATCTTACACAAGATTAGTAATAGATCCCTGCAAATAGTCATCTTGGTAAATGGTCACATGTGATATCACTAGCCTACATTAGGGTTTCCATCTTATCTAAGCTAAGAGGAAAACCCATATGATGGTGAGAAAGGTTTAATTTTTTAGGGATGTAACCTTGATGGATAATACCTCTATGATGATAGAATAACATCATCACAATTATCAAACCACACAAGCATATGCAAATATGAGACTTGTGGTTGAGTGAAGGATAGGGTATGCAAGAAGTTAATGTTAGAAAACTATCACCTAAGAATTATTATAGCTATAATAATGTGTTAATCACCCCCAATGGTCACAACACCATTAGAGGCAATATTATAGGCCATATTCAAAGTTTGCATGTTTGAGTACATTATTAGCAGGTAGTTTAGAGCCAGTTTTAGCCAAAATGGTGATTTGAAATCCTTCCAAAGCATTAAAAAAATAGAAAAAATTGGTAAAAATTATTATCATGACCTATTAAATAATGTAATATGTTCACTTAGCTAGGAAAAATAATGGGTATACCCATTATTCTGTCTCAGACTAAGGCTTGTCTAGTGTAGTCACCTAGTGAATTGAGGGTACCATAATGTTATATGAGGTCTACAGATAATATAGAACTCCCTAGAAGGTATTGTTTCAATTATTAATAATTTTTAAAGGAAAAAACCCCATCCTAAGGTCTAAAACCTATATTTCCACTTAAAATACATGGAAATGGGCTAACACATTCAAGCACATAGGCTTACACATAGACCATAATTCCATTTTGAGGTTCCTTCAAGATATTATGACTTTTTGAATGGATAAGATAAGATATGTGAGGTTTTTTGAGACCAAATAATAATTTTTCAAGTGCAAAGAGGTGGAAAAATTGATCAAAGTGCCTTCAAACCTAGATTGATCTAGTCCATACACATAGGTAGTTTGAGGAGCACTTTCAAATGCTCACCTACTGCACCACATACATGCTCAGAGCCCAAACTCATAGGAAATTTTAAGTCTCACTATGGAATAAATATCCATGTTAAATTTATTGGATGTTGGGGTCTAGGATTTATGAATTAATGTTAAGAAAATAAGTGCTAAAAACTACCTATAGCAACCCTAACCTCATATTATGACATTCATATCTCCAATAACCCTCTATATGGTAACCCAAACTATTCATGAGAGATGAGGGGGATAAATTCATGAAACATCTATGGAATTTGTTTTAGGTTTTGATGTCCATACTCTATGAACCATCATTAATATGGTGGATGTCTTAAAACTTACACAAATTTGAAGAATGACATGACATGGAATTTGACACCAAAACCCATACAAATGAGGAAATTTGGCCATGAAATGACCTTTAAGGTATTATGAAGTCCTCTGATCACCATAATGGCCCATTAGTTGGCATGTGTATGGGTAAAGCTATATGGAATTGGCCTAAAGATGCTAGTTTGAGCTCAAAAGTAAGGGTATTACAAGTATCTATATACACAATGAATTTGAGGAGGAAGAATGAGTCTTATAATATATTAAATCACACTAATAGTCATCAAGATGATCCTCATGATTGGTCTAATATGCAGAAAGGTGAAGGTACTATAATGCATGGTTATATACATTAGAGGGAGGATAAATAATGTAATAAAGTTAATGATGATACATTTTGAGGTACCTAAGGTATTTTACTAGCTATACATGATACAAAAATGGATCAAAACCCTAGTATTAAGGTTAAGGTTCAAGGTTAAAATATGTAGATAGAATAGTCCTCAACCTCTGCTAGGACTATGCCTTCAAATGGTGAAGCAAAAGACAAGTTTGGAATTATGAATACTCCCAATCAAAAAAGAGAAGGCTATTAAATTTTTTAATATCCCTTTGGATAGATAAGATCCTTGGAGAAGATATTAAAGTGGACCTTTCTACTTGTATACATGCAAAGATCATTCATAGAGAAAGTTATTCCCATAAAGAGCATCTCTAAGTGTTCATAATAGCTTGATTGTTATACATGGAGAGTTTAACTATTCATGGAAGGTGATAGGGCCTATTGTCTTGAAATTGGTGCATTTGGTTCAGAGATCCAAGATCTTATCTCCATGGACCATGCCTAAGACTCCTAAACACCCCTAAATCTCCCTTAAACCCTAATAGTGGCCCATTTAGATAGGTTTAGGGAAAACTCATTATCATAGTCATAAGTTATTGGTTTGAAACTTGGATGATGTTAAAAAATTAGAAGGGCTCATGCCTATGGCTCTTGATGGTATGGAAATATTTTTGACACAATGGATTGGACCCTGGGTAGGATGCCTAGTTCCTGCCCTTCCACACACAACAATGGAAACTCCCCTCTCGCCTATGGGACTGGCGAAGCTGGAGGGAGAGTCTCTAAATAAGGGCTAACTCCCTCTGATGTATCTTTTAGGCCCTATTTTCTCCTATTTATAACAAATAAATGTAAAAATGGGGGGATGAAAAGGGAGAGAGATGTTGAAAACAAAACCTAAGCCTAAAAATAAAAAGGGTGACACACCATAAAAGTTTGATCCACTCCGGCCTAAAAATACACTTTTCACCAAGAAGAATCTCCCATACACTTCATCTAATGTGGGAAACTCTTATATTTTAGTGAGTTAGGGGTCCTTAGAGATACAAGGAGGAAGGAACCACTAAAGGTGCTCAGTGACATACTTAGGCAGCCTATTCACATGTGCCTATATTCTTGCTGTAGACACTTCTAGTAGACCTGTAGAAAAGAGACTTCAAAATGCACTAGACATGTAATCAATTTGTGAAAAGAATGAAAGACAATGACTTAACACAAAAGAAGAACACATACATATACTTTAAAGTGCAAGTCTAGATAGAGGTAAAAATGCTAAGTCCTGATTCAAGGTAAAATCTGGCAGAGCTCTGCCTTACAAGCCTAAGAGATTTTTTTGTAGAGTTTTGTCTTAAGGCTGAGAGAATGGATCCTTTCTCAAATGAGAATTTTTACAATATATAGAAAGAGGGAGAGAACTTGGCACTTTTTGGGAAAGACTTTGGCACTCTTTTTTCAAGTGGCCCATGTGCATTCTAGACCTTGGGAAGAGGAAGCCATTTGATTATCGGTTCCTACTTTGACTTTGGCATCCCAACATTAATGAGAAAACATGGCCACACCTATTTTCTATGAATAGACTACTCCCTTCAAGGCATTTGCATGGCTTGTCTGCTTATAAAATGCAAAATAGAGGAAACAAACCATGCCACTTACTATTTACACTATTTGATGACCATCTGGGAATAACTCACCTCTCCTCACCACTTAGACTGCTTTGTCTTTTCTTGCACTTTGTCTCATCCTAGTTCCTTCAGCTCTCAGGGCTATCTTCTGGTGGGTCATTTCATTCCTTGGGCTCTTTTTTGCTTGCCTTGGCCACTTTCCACTAATTTCAAATAAGTGATATGTGGCGCATTCCACTGTGAAATGGGCAGGACACGTGGTAGCATCTACTTGACTCATGGAAGCTTTAGGCACCCTTTGAAGGTCTTACAAAAGAAGACATGTGTCAACTTCCACTCTCTTTAGCAATTCATTTGGGGCCCACCATAGTTCTCATGGGATAAAAGAGAGAGACTATGGAGGTTGACACTTTTCAGCTTCCACCAAGCTTTGTAGGGGACACGTGGCATGTTTTGCTACTCCTATAAAAGTATGTCAAAGCCTTCCATGGTTGCCACTTGGCACCTTCTATACTCAATATTTCTTGGTGTAAAATTTGATGTTTGTGGGCCCATCACTACATTTGAATTTCCAATGGCTAGTTCACCATGGTTGACTTTGACATCTTTGGGCCCATCACCCCTTGGACTTCTTCAGCTTTCTTGCTTCGGCCTTTTCTGTGGACTCTTTCCCTTTTGACAATTTTCTTGTAGATAAAAAGTCTATGAGAATTATCTTAGCTACTTTTTATTTCTTCAAAGTTTTCCTGGCTTACTTCTTACAGCCTTTTGAATTCCTTCAAACTTTTTGTTTGAAGGAATTCCTTCAGATAAAAGTCTAAAAGAATTCATTCAATGCCTTAGTCTTTTGTGCACTTTGAATTCCCTTAGCTGCTTTTAAGGTGCCCTTCAAGTTTATCAAAATTGACCCTTCTGAAGGGTGTCTTTGCCGACCAAGTGCCCTCCATAAGGGCACTTGTCCTTCAGGAAGCCCACTTGACTTCTTTGATTGAACCACTCCTTTGAACCAACCATTAAACCACTCCTTTGAGCCAACTGTTGAACCAATTGATTGAACTAGTTCAATGGTTCAAACAGTTGTTGAACCAAGGCGTCAAATTGAATGTTTGAACTGAGTAATTGAATTTTGCTGATTGAACCAGGGCTTTAAACTAAAGTGATGAACCATTTGATTGAACCTATGGATGAACTTTTGAATTGAACTTAGATTTGAACCAAAGTGATGAACTTTGTCGATTGAACCAAGTGTTGAACTTTGCCAAAGCGTTGAACCAACTAAATTGAATCAAGCCTTTAAATTAAGCCGATGAACTTTGCAGTTGAACCAAAGTGTTGAGCCATTTGATTGAACCAAGGCATTGAAATAAAGCATTGAACTAGTTTAATGGTTCAAAGATGATAACTTTCCTTGTGAATTTCTTCAGACAAGAGTCTGAAGAAGCTTTGTAAAACCTTGCAACTTTTTGACTGGTTCTTCATCTACTAAAAAACTACACTGCACAGTCTGTAGAAGTTCTTGCAGAGTCTATATAAAACTTGCAGAGTCTGTAGAAATGGACTAGACTCGTGCAAAATAAAAATGCATTGGCTTAGAACAACATGAAAAAGAAGGGGACCAATTTTTGGCCTATTGGGCAAAAAATGGTCAACAAATTGGTGACTCCCAAGGGAAGCATGCCTACTATGCTTAGAGACTAGTTGCCTTTTAGTCCATTGGGCACAAAGTTAGATGCAGCTTGAACAAAGTTAGAAATATACCCAAAATATCCAAAGAATCAATCATGAGCCTTTACCCCAGACACAAGGGAAAAACACACACAAGGCTAAAAACACTACTTATGCAAATTGCACTTAGGGAAACTAGGAAAGAAAACTAAAAACAAAATACTATGTACAACTAACCAAGTATACTTGCTTCCCTCCTGGATCAAAGGGAAAATTTCTTAATTTCCTTCCCTGGCTAGGAAAATTATGGTGCCAGACAAGTGGCTGAATGAAAAGGAGATTTGGTGACCTGCTCCTCTTGCCTATCACCTAGATTGGCCTGCATCTGAGTGGATTAGAATCAAACATGCTTCCAACATATACATACTCTATTTGTTCTTGAAAGATTGCCTCCTGTTGGTTCTTCATGCTGATTCATCTCATCAATAAATTAATCATTGTTGGCTCATTACCATAAGCCCCTTGATATGCATCATTGATTGGCTTGCTCTCTTCTGTCTCATGTTTGGGTTCCATGGTATGACCATCTTCTTTGATGATTTCAAAGAAAGTATCTTCAGATTAACCAACCTCTTGAAAGGATAAATCTAAAATCTTGCAGCCCCCTTGCATACTTATTTGAGTCCCAATGTTGCCTTCTCCACTCTTATCCAGCTCATAGCCTCCTTGAAGAATAGTGCAGCCTACCCTAATGAACAAGAGATCGTCCATGCTCCTCCATGACTTCTATGGTGATCTCCTCCTCATTCACACTCATGAAGTCTCCCTAATTAGTCATAAATTAAGCATACTCCTCTTCACTTGCTTCCTTTAGGATAGGATCCTCCTTGAGAAGGGGTGAAATGGAAGGCTAACAGACAAACTTATGTGGAAGAGGAGGTAGTCCCTGAGCTAGAATCAAATGATTCTCCTCTTTCCATTTGGCTAGCACTTCATCTATATCAGGCATCGCCTAATAGCTCTCTTGGTGGTGTGTAGATGGAGTGTGTTCAAACATGGAATATGTTACTTGGTCTGAAACATCCATCACACAATGGCTGAGGAAACTTGCTTTGGACTCCAACTCTACAATCCACATGTCTATATCTTCTTGGAAGAGCCTTTCTTGGAGGTTAAAATCATCATCAAGAGCAAGATCAGCCTCATCTTATTCAAGGTTTTGAGTAAAACCTTTCTCCTCCTCCTTGGTTCAATCAAAAAAAATTAATCACTCAATTCAAACATTCAGTTCGATGCCTTGGTTCAACAACTATTTAAACCATTGAACCGGTTCAATCAATTGGTTCAATGGTTAGTTCAAAGGAGTGGTTCAATGATCGGTTCAAAGGAGAGGTTCAATCAAAGAAGTCAAGTGAGCTTCCTGAAGGACAAGTGCCCTTGTGGAGGGCACTTGGTTGGCAAAGACACCCTTCAGAAGGGTCAATTTTAATAAACCCAAAGGGCACCTTGAAAGTAGTCGAGGGAATTCAAAGCATGCAAAAGACTAAGGTATTAAATGAATTCTTTTAGACTTTTATCTGAAGGAATTCCTTCAGATAAAAAGTCCAAAGGAATTTGGAAGGCCGAATCAAGAAAGCCAAAGAAGTCTAAGGGGTGATGGGCCCGAAGATGTCAAAGTCAACCACGGTGAACTAGCCATTGGAAATTCAAATGTAGTGATGGGCCCATGAACATCAAATTTTACACCAAGAAATCTAGAGCATGGAAGGTGCCAAGTGGAAATCATGGAAGGCTTTGACATACTTTTCTAGGAGTAGCAGAACATGCCATGTGTCCCCTACAAAGCTCGGTGGAAGCTGACAAGTGTCAGCCTCCATGGTCTCTATATTTTGTCTGGTGAGAACTATGGTGGACCCTAGATTAATTGCTAAAGAGAGTGGAATATAACACATGTTCTCTTTTATAGGACCTTCAAAGGGTGCCTAAAGTTTCCATGAGTCAAGTAGATGCTGCCATGTGTCCTGCTCTTTTCATAGCAAAATGCGCCATGTGTCACTTATTTGAAAATTAGTAGAAAGTGGCCAAGGCAAGTAGAAAAGAGCCCAAAGAATGCAGCAACCTACTAGAAGATAGCCCCAAGGGTTGAAGGAACTAGGATGAGACAAAGCATAGGAAAAGACAAAATAGTCCAAGTGGTGAGGAGAGGCGAGATATTTCTAGATGGTCATCAAATAGTACAAACAGTAAGTGGCATGGCTTGTTTCTTCCAGTTTTCATTTTATAAACAGACAAGCCATGCAAATGCCTAGAAGGGAGTAGTCTATTCAGAGAAAAGAGGCATGGCCATGTTTTCTCATTAATGTTGGGATGCCAAAGTCAAAGTAGGAACTAGTAATCAAATGGCTTCCTCTTCCCAAGGTTCAGAATGCACATGGGCCACTTGAAAAAAGAACACCAAAGTCTTTCCCAGAAAGCACCAAGTTCTCTCCCTCTTTCTATATATTGTAAAAATTCTCATTTGAGAAAGGATCCATTCTCTCAGCCTTAAGGTAAAACTCTACCCAAAAATCTCTTGGGCTTATAAGGCAGAGCTCTGCCAGATTTTACCTTGAATCAAGACTTAACATTTTTACATCTATCTGGACTTGCACTTAAAGTATATGTCTATTTTCTTCTTTTGTGTTAAGTCCTTATATTTCATTCTTTTCACAAATCAATTATAAGATGTCTAGTTTATTATGAAGTCTCTTTTCTATAGGTCATCTAGAAGTGTTTACAATAGGAATATAGGGGCATGTGAATAGGCTACCCAAGTGTGTCATAGATTACCTTTGGTGGTTCCTTCCTCCCTATATCTCTACGAACCCCTAACTCACTAAAACAAAAGAGTTTCCCACATCAGATGAAGTGTATGGGAGCTTCTTCTTGGTGAAAAGTGTATGTTTGGGCTAGAGTGGATCAAACATTTTATGTGTATCACCCTTTTTATTTTTAAGCTTAGGTTTTGTTTTCAGCATCTCTCTCCCTTTTCATCCCCCCTTTTTACATTTATTTGTTAGTAGTAGGAGAAACTAGGGACTAAAAAATACATCAAAGGGAGGTAGCCCTTATCTAGAGACTCTCCCCTCTAGCTTCACTGGTCCCATAGGCAAGAGGGGAGTTTCCATTGTTGTGTGTGGAAGGGCGGGAGCTAGGCATCCTGCTCAGGGTGCAATCCACATCGTCAACAAATATTATGAACACTTCTTAGAAATACAATTTTTTAGGGTTTTAGACATTAATTTTGTTATAAAACTTAAGAAAAAGTTATAAACCATGGGAATAGTAAGTTTAGGACTTGTTCTATTTATTTAATGTCAATATGGCTAATGGAATTGAATGAAAGTGTCCTTATGATCTCCATCTAAATGGCTAGTCTGTGAGGCAATCCAATTGGCTTAATAATGCAAGGCTAATGTATATTTATAGGTAAATAAATTCTATAAGATGCAAATTATAATGTATTAGAGGTTATCTAAAAGATGATATAAGTCTTATAAAGTGGATTTAGAGCCTAGTTCAATTGTATAACCATTCAAGCATTGGATATGATCAGAAGGTTGAAAATCAAGATGATAGACCTACTTATCTTGTAAATTAAAGAGTCTAGTGAGTAAAGGGTGGAATGAGAGAATTTATTGACCATCTACAAGTATGGTAACTATAATATAGGTGATAATACACCAAAATAGAGGCCATTATGACTGGGTGGAGGTAGTTTTATGGACCATTAAACATGTATCTTTAAGGAGAGGATACCCAACACCTTAAGGAGACCTATTTATGCTACATGTAAATTGCATAACTACCAAAGGAGGGAATATTGACTTATTTTAGGAATGGTTAAGGCCTGATTAAATTCAATTAAGGGATTTATAACCTCAATAATTCTAGAATGGACTCATCAATGAGATGATGGTTGAGGAAGCAAACAAACCTATGTGATTACTAAATTCTATGTTGGCCTCATTCATGGCCTATCCCATGCTTAATTTCTCTCTCGTTTCTTCCAAATTCTCTATTTAAGATAGCATTGAGATCTTTCTTGGTATCCCTCAGATGGGTGTATCAAATCTCTGCTAAAATTTCCTTGTAAAATCTTTTTAATAAATAGAAGATAGTTTCAGATTCTTGTTGAATGTTAGTGTACTTTATGGGAGTTTGATTTGTAAAATGTATGTATTAGATCATCATCTATAGGTCCTTTCATGTACTTATCTTCAATTTTTATTTCATTAAAGGTTGTATGAAGTGTTAATAGTAGGATTTTTCTTGAAGTGTCATGAGTTTATTATGTCTTGAGCAAAAATATGCCTTCTACCCTTCAAGTTGTAGAATACTTTCCAACCTTCATAAAAAACATTCATGCTAGAACACCATAAATAATCCTAATCAATCATTTTCTTCATCGGGTTCATCATTAAGCTTCAAAATGAATGATTAAAAGTGGATCCTTCATCAATTAGGGAATCACCACCTAGAGTAGAGTATTGCATTAGTTTTCATATCTCTTTCCTTTTTCCTTATGATATGTTTAGGTCTTAGAGAACATTGAATTATAAAATTAGGGGATCTATCCCGATAAAATCTTGATGTATGACCTACATACTAGGCAACCCATAGTCTAAGGTCACTCCCATGTTGGACTAGGTTTGAGGTCTGAACATGAACACTCCTCTTCTTAGCTATGGTGAAACCTAGAACCTCTAATATTTATTTTGAATACAAGAAGATTTCATATAAGAATACTATTTCATTATATGCATTAAGATAACATTTTATAGACTAGATTTGATTTAACCCTGAATCCAAGGATGAGCAAGGGACCACTTCCTAAGGAAATAAGACATTAATTTTGGTATTTATATTTTATTTATAATTTTTTTCAACTATAATTAACATAAATTATTTGTGTGTAATTATATTAATAACTTGAAGGTCATAATAGACTATTAATGTGTGTGCTTTCAGATTGGAACAAGCATTTATCATTCCTTTCATTTCAACAACCTTTATTTTTCAACTTAGCTTAGAAGTGTGGATTTGGTATTAGATTTCAATGTGTTTACTTTTTAAAACAATTATGTGATTAATTTTAATGTATTTAATTTTCATTGGTGTGTTTCCATTTCAAGTAAGTTTGTTTCTTGTAGGCATTAGTTTAGACTTTAGGACTAGAAACTTAGGATAGAAGAACACCAAAATCCCCAAAATAACATTGTTAACTGAACCCAATAAATAACTTATTGTAGATAGCCTTGGACACTATCCTTGGTAAGAAATTACACCAACATGGATTGGTTAAATTAAGGGGTAAAAATATCACCCATCATTTTTGGCACCATTACTAGTGACATCCTTAAAAATTTTTAATAAGGTAAAATCTTGAGCTAATAGAAAAAAATAAAAACAAAAAAAATAGAATAAATTACTCTCTTGTCAAATATAGGTATATGATAGGCAAAGGGATTCACAAGGAAGTTTTTTTTTATAAAATATCCTTATTATTTAGGAAAGAGAATCAAATTACTTTGAGAAAAGATAAAATACTTGAAGAAATAAATGAGTCTTTTGAAAGTACATCCTATGATCTAGAGGAATCTTCATCTACAAAAGTTAAAATTTTAGACACTAAACAAACAAAGCATCCTGAAGTATCCCCTCTAAATAGAACTTTATTTATAATGAGAGAAATATAGGTCATGTAGAGAATCCTCATAGAAATCCTCCTAAGAGGAGATTATCTTACCCTATTGTCTTTAAGATTGATGACCTAACAACAATGAAAAACATTTCCCCATCCAATCTACCTACCTTTAGAGGTCTATCCACTAAAGACCCATATCAATTCCTTTTTGAGTTCAAATTTATCTATCAAACCTATGATTACACTTTAGAAAATCAAAAGTTGAAACTCTTTCCCTCTATTTTGAAGGAAGGATCATTGAGGTGGTTTATGGGCCTAACAAGAAACTCTATCAGTACTTAAAGAGAAATGGGAACAATATTCCTAAATAAATACCAAGATTATCATAGCATCAAGGATATAAAAGATGAATTTTTCAAAATAAAATAGAATGAAGATGAAAACCTTGAATATTATCTCAACCAGTTTGTTTTTTCCCACAAGTGTGGATATGAGCTATCTAAGGAAGTAATCAAAACTATTTTCCTTAAAGTATTGGATGATTCCTCTAGGCTTTATTTGAATGTCATAGGAAAGGGAGATGTTACCAAACTAGACTTCTAAGAGATTACATGATTATGTACCAACTACTCTAGGACAAAACCTAGCAGTAGGAGATGAAAACTAGGAAAATATAATGATGTAAGCCAACTCTTAGAGGAAGTAGTAAATTTCAAAATAGATATACTAGTTCAACTAAGCATAATATTATATGGATTTTATGCTAAAGATAAGTATAACACTAAACCACTAGATATATATTGTCGAAAGTGCAGATTAAAATACACACTCAAAGATTATACTATAGACAAAATAAAAACATGTGGAATATGTGATGTTCAGGATCATGATACAAAAAATTGTAGTCGCCTTTTGAATCTTAAGAACCAATTAAAATAGAATATATATACCATAGAAGAAATAAAATATTTTCAAAGGCAAGTAAATTCCTTCCAACAAAGTCAACCATAATAATTTGGCTAAAGGATTCCTTTTCCATAATGGCATGCACCTCAACAAGTTTGGGTAGTACTGCCATAGTGGGGCAACCAAGAATGGATGCTAAAATAATGGATGATGCCCCAACCTCTTCAAAAAACTTGGGTACCCCAAGGTCATAAGCATCCATGGATAAATCAACATTAGAATCCTAGCCCAAATTATAATCAACAACAAAGAAGGTTTCCACAACAATAAGCATTGATGGCTCCTCAAATAAATCAAGCACCCCCCAAAAATTAAGTAAACCAACCCTAGATACTAATGCATTTAGTATAAAATCAAAAAAATAGGTAGGTTTATGTTAACAAATAAGGTGAAACCATAAGGAAGGTGTTATAGAATGTGAAGACATACATCTATGTCAAGATACAAATTATAATAACATCAAATTATTATCATACAAATGCCTCATGAAAAATCAATTCAACGTACTTGACCAGTGAAAGAAGAAGAGTTATAAGAGATACATAGAAAATATAGGTAGTCACCATAATTCCACCCATTCCCTTTCTAGAATGATTAAAGAAAGTGGAAGATAGAATAGATTTTGTGTTAATTTAGGAACTCAAAAAAATCAATATATAAATTCCATTATTGCAAGACATTAGGGAAATTCCATAACTTAATTAGGTGATAAAAAATTTGTGTATTAAAAGACATGGTATAAAAATACAATATCCCAAGACTATACATGTAGATGATAAGCTTGCTGATTTATTAGTAGGTAAGATAATTTTACCCAAATATGGAGACCCAAGGAGTCCAATCATTTATGTAATTATTTTAAAGGAGGTACCAAATGTATTTGTGGACATAGGAGATATTATTAATGTAATTACTATTAACACCATGCAAAATATCTTTCTAATATATACACAACCCACCACCATAATCTTACATATGGCAGATCATTCTAATGTTAAACTAGAATACATCATTAAGGATATAACATTAATTATAGAGTCATGGGAGTACCCTATTAATTTTATTATTATACATCCTAAAAATAAAAAAAATATGATACCCATTTATCTTATGAAGTCCTTGATTATAAATAGTTGTAGCTTTGATTGATTGTAAACCAAGAGATATGACCATATCAAATGGTCTTAAAATGAAATGCATTTATTTATATCCACCTACACAACCATCAAACAACCTTGTAAAATAGTTATTGATAAATAAACATAAATAAAAACATGATAGTATCCCCTCTCTAGCTATGGTAACAATCATTGATCATGTGGAATAAGTAAAGGATGAGTTAACAATAAGTATTAGAACTACTACATATTTTAATAGTCTCGCTATAGACCTTGTCAGTCTAGCTATAGATTTTAACAGAGTATCTTATAGTGAAATAACTCATATAATTCTAAACCCCCATACTTTACCACCTCTTTTAAAATGTTTTAAGACCATAAAAACATTCAACATAGTGTTATGCAATGGGAAAATAAAGGTCAAAATTCATTTTTGATAGCCTTCCATTATCCTCTAACTAGAGTGATTTCTATAGGAGATAAATTTGTCAAAGATTCTCTCACATTCCATATATTTTTATCGCATCCATATATTCTCAAATATTTAATAAGTGAATTCAAAAAAATAGATTCCTCCTATCTAGGCACTAAGCAAATCATAGTATCACCAGGGAAGTTATTCAACATAAATAGTTGGTTGATAGATGATTAGGAAGTGAAATTATTTGATGTACTTAGAGAATATACTAAATATTTTACTTGGAAATATCAATACATGAAAGGAATCCATAAAGTGTATACACCCACCATATCTACATAGATAACATTAAAATAGTAAGGAAACCTTAGAGAAGAATTAATTTGATCTTAAGAGACATTGTGAAAACTAAGATAGAAAAGTTTCTAGAAGCAGGATTTATTTATCCTATTTATGATAACTAATGGGTCTCTCCCTTGGTCATATTGCTAATAAAAATTGAAAATGGAGAGAACTCATAGACTATAGGGAAGTATTGAATAAATTTATTCTACATACCAAGAAGGTGCCTAGTCTAAGAGTTCAGTAGAAAGAATAAGATCCTGATTGAAGACTATTCCAATGATTTAATATGAGCAAGATTCATGGTGAAACCAAGTAGATCAAAAGATAGGGACAAGTCACATAAGAATTTTAAAGTCATTCAAGCCTTCAAGGATAAAAATAAGTTCAATTACAAGTTTAGAAGGGATTGTAAACCTTGGAAAAGCTAAGTACAAAACTTTTTTGGCCTAAGTCTTTACTTGGGAATTATTTTGGGCCTTTCTTTTACTAATCTAAATTCTTTTAGGACCCTTTTTTGGATAAGTGTTGAAGATTTTTTTAGAAACATTATCTGGTCAAAATTTCTAAAGGCATGAATTCTTTTGGACAAAATGTCTATTTTAAAAGATGAAGACAAATTTATCTAATGGAAATTGTTCTACAATAATTTCCCTAAAGACCTAATTCTTTCAGAGAAATTGTCCACATAAAAAAAAGGATGAGTGTGAATTCTCTTAGACATTTTGTTCATAGTAAAAGCCTAAGTGTCATTTATTTTAGGAAAATTGTTCAAAACATTTTTCCTAAGGGTTAATCTATAGGAAATTGGTATAAAATAGAAATATCGAAGGGTATTTTGTCAAGTAAAGTATCCCAAACACTTTTTCCAAAAGGCACTTTTTCAAGCAAAGTGGCCAAAACATTTTCCTAAAGCATCTTTTCTCTTGACAGTGAACCAAACAGAAATTTTGAAGTGGATTTTAAAAAGTCCTAAAAGGTCATTTTTAAAGGAAATGGTCCTATACATTTTTTTTGAAGGGTTTTTCTTCAGACAAATTGTCTCGAGATAAAGTCTAAAAGGATCATTTTTCAGCAAAGTGTCCTTATATAATTTTATCAAAGGGTCTTTTCTCAAGAAAATAGTCTAATACATAAATCCCTAAGGATACTTTTTCAATAAAAGTGTACTAAGGAAGTAACATCAAGGATAATTTTTTTAGATGAAAACCTCATAGATAAAAGTCTAAAGGAAATAGCCCACATAATTTATGATCCAAATAGTTGCACAAATGTCAATTTCATGCTATAAGAAATAGCTTTTTGAATTCAAAAAGTCTAGGTTGGCCACACAAGTGTCAAATTAAAGCATAGAATATGACTATTGGTTTTAAAATATGTAGTGATAGTCACATGGATTTCATTGATGTTCTCATAAATGTCAAATTCAGGCCATGGAAAGCAATCATTTGGGTTCAAAATGTATTTAAAAGGTTTAAATCTGGGAAACATCTAAAATTATATAGGAGCCCTCATACTGACACATGATATCTAATGATCCATGCTAGAGTGAAACATGTCAAATGGTCCTTAGGTTAAATCCATTAAACATCTACAATTTGTACATGATCTAATGATGTAGGATCATCAAGATGAAATCCAATGGTGTGCATTCACTGACAAAAGGATGAGTCTAAGCTAAGTCAATGCTCAGCATTCAATCATACCAATAATTTGATAGAGTTATAAGAATTGACAAGAAATGGGGACCAAGGAGATCTATGGTGTGCATTATCTCATATATTTTGATCTAATGATTCATGATCAAGTTAACATGTCAAAGGGATTTTCTAGTAGGAAATCAAGAACCCACATGTATTCATACAAAAAAGATATAATAGTGTGAGTAGATTCAATAAGTCAAAAAAATCCATAGGACCAATAATAATAAAGATAGTTGGGCATAATGAAATGGGTTGAGTTGGTTTTCAATAGCCAAGCAAGGTCAAATAGTTTGCAAGTTTTTGATGAATATTGTGACTGTGTAAAAACCAATCATCTGAGATTGGTTTTATATCTATAGAATGGACCTAGGTTTGATTTTGAACAAATGTAGATGTAAACATGATCATAGGAAGATGTGTCTCACCTATCATTATGATCATTTTTTAATGAGCAGATACATTTAGCCACACAAAGTAGATGTGGCATAATTCTACCAATTTCAAGACATGATCCTTATTAGTAGATTATTAGATGATATCATGGAGTTCAAAAAAGACACCAGGTGGATGGATAAGGATAATGAGAATTCAATTATTTTACAAAAAAATTTCCTTATTGATAAGATCATGAGTCAGTATCTTCAAGAATGCTAATCCATCAAAAGTGGTTGGGCCTTTTTCAATACACAATTATCTCTCTCTCTTTATCTTTTATATAAATATAGGATTCTAAGCCTTAAAATGGATCTCTCTTTTTGGTATGACTAGAATCTATCAAAAAATTTATTGTGACACATTTTTGATTCATTAAAGACTAAATTCTATACTTTTCTAAGTTAGATTGAAGTATGTTCCATGAATTCATGTACTATGGTTACGTGAATGTATGTTCCTTGCTTATGTCTATGTTTTTATCACCTTTAGTAAGTGTTTGATATTTCTCATAGGTCATTATAAGTGTAATATTATAGTTTATTGTCTAGATTGAAAGTGTATATTTACCCTCTCTTATTGATTTGATAACTGATTAATGCCTTATTCTAAAATATTTATGTGAGATTGATGTTATTTTATTTTGAAATTGTCTCATAGTGTGTATTATGTGAATTTGAGTGATCAAATCATTGGTGAATCACCTCTTTTACATGTTTATAGGTTATTATCAAAATTTCTCTCCCTTTTCCAAGCAAGTGCTAGTTTAGATTTAGTGTTGGTGATAGATCCATAAGGAATCTAGCCTTATCTAGAGGTTTGATATATTATTAGGATACACATAGCCTTGAATCAATCCCATGTTGGACTAGATTTGATTAGGAAGATCTGAATAATCCCTCCTTATCTAGGGTGTAAATCTAGAACACCAATAGTTTTGGCATGCTCGATGAGACCCAGTTTCTTTGGTAGAATTGAAGTTTGAAGATTGAGAAGAAGAAATTATAGAAATAGGAGACATATATCATCATCAAAAGTTGAATGTCCTTTAGGTTGTGGATATCATAACATCTTCTAGATAGATCTTTCATGCCAAAGGTTACAATAAGATTACCAAGTAAAGGTACTATTTTTGAACATATGGAATTGCCTTTTACTTCTTATAAAAGATCAAGATTCAATAGTACAAGACCTTATCCTCCAAAGCAACATTCATCTTCTGGTCATTATATTATTTTTGTCTAAACTATTATCCCCATAATCCAAATCCCTTTTTCCCAAATAGCTATCATAAATAAAGTGTTTGTCCCATTTAATAGGGGTAATTCCCTAAATTTAGCCCAATATGATGACATTCCTATGTCTACCCTAAAAATTATCCATTTATTCTCAAGTGAATGGGATAAAACTACTATTATTGAGCATATCCAAGATGTTTCCAATCTATGTTCTATTCATAATATCACTCAAGACAATGTGGCTATGAGATTGCTTATTATTTTCTTGAAAGGAAAAGTCATTACAATGGTATAGGAATCTTCCTTTGACTTCCATTACTACTTGGGATAAGTTAGGTGCAGCCTTAGCTAGGCAATTTGAGGACAAGTCTGATGATCTATCTTTGGTTAAATAACTGACTACCATATAAATGTACCCCCATGAATTCATGTCTAATTTTAACCTCATATTCCAAAAGACATGGACTATGATCCCTACATTGGTCAGACCATCCCTAGACTATGCATTTTTGTACTATCTTAAGGCCCTCAATTTTGATATAAGCATCATGATACATTCTATGGGTGGTAATACCTTTTCAAATGCCTATGAAATTATAGTAAGATCATAAAATAGATTAATATAAGATAGTAAACTTGATCCAAGGCCTCTAATGCCCATATTACTAGAATTTCAACCTATTCCTCCTCAATTTCCCCAAATTCCATCTATAGCTCCTATACCATCTCCAAAAGTCCAAGTTATAGCTCATCATAATCAATCTAGTGAGATTATTGATATGAAAAGAATGTTACAAGCTTTTAGAAATGAGATTGTTCAACTCAAAAGATATAAGTACCAAGGTAGACTTTACCAGTAACAAGACCAATGTACTTATTAGTCTTTCAATAACCAACAACCTCCTTATAAAGGTTTCAAGGACAATAGGAAACCTTATAAAAATCAAGGAGCCATAACCTAAACTAAGCCATATGCAATCCTTGATCCCAAAGTACCTTCCAGTTAAAAAAATATTATTTCCTAAATATATTAATGAAAGATCCAAGTTGGTAGCTTTTCAATCCAAATAACACTCAAAATCAAGCCTCGGTATCATAATATATTAATATACCACAAATGACATAAGAAGATTTATCTCTTTAAGCTGGTCAGTATCAAGACATGAATATGGCATTCTAAGGACAATCTCACAAAGTTATAAAGTAGCTTGAAGCTATCAATGCCAATTGGAAATTTGATGATCATATTACATTTAACCAAGTTGGTGAAACTAACAACATAAATGGTCAAGTGGAAGCTCTAACTAGAGCTAAAATAAGAGTAGTTGAAGAAGTTCAAGATGTGATCAATACTTTTAGTGTTCCTAGTTTTGTTTCCAAGAGTGTCAAGGATCAATTTATTATTTCTATATTATAGAAGATTTAAAATATAGAGATAGTGAAAGTTCTCCAAATGCCCATAGCTAGAGAATAACCAGTGCCTTAAAAGTTGTAGGCAAAGGTTAGTGAAGCATATTTTATCATAATAGATAAAATGAAGAAATCAAATGTTATCAGTATTATGTGGGTTTACCTTTCCATTATATGGCAAAAGGACATCCTTATTCAAGATTTTTTAGATCTTAAGCTATCTAAAGAACTAATTGAGAAAGAGGGAGTTGGCTTGGCCAATTTAGACTAACAAATCAAGAAACCTGATCAGCAGGTACATAACATGACAAAGGTGGAAAAAACTAATGTCAAGTCAAATAAAACCCCTCTTTTTTTATCTCTCTTTAATATTAGGTGATTGTTTAGTCCATAACTATATTGTAGATAGTAGAACTAGTAAAACTACCATGCCCAAATAAATTATAGATAAGATTGGTCTTATCTATGAGCCAAATAACAAAGGAGTATTTTAATTATATATGTCACCAACAAAGACAATATTAAATCAAAGATATAAAACTAAAATTACAATCTTTCCCCAATTTTGTTATTTAACAAGATGTAGTTATAATGGACTTGCCTCCCTATTTTTTTGTGTGCCTGTCAAGAGATTTTACTTCAAATATTAGAGGATATTTATTAGCTAATTAGACCTATTTAATGTTCAAGACTAGGTATGGTACTAAGGTGACAATAACAAACCTATTTAAATATTTCATTTGGATCCATATATGTCAGGTATGGTGAACACTAATTGTGTTATCTTAGAAAAGGTACTAGAAAATAGTGAGGTGGAAACTGAATCACCTCTAGATGGAGTCCCATATATTTTCCTTGATTAATGGACATTTTATTTTCATGGAAATGATCCCTAAAATTTAATTTAATAAGAGGTAATTGGTGTCTATTATATTAATGAAAATTATGCACCAATTCCACATTGATGAAAGATGATTAGCCTAGTGATAGACTGTGGCAAGTATATTTTGGTGGATCTAGGACCAAACATGGTATTGGGGATGGAATGATGTTAATTTATCCAAAAAATAAAAGCTATTTATATTATCTCAAGATTTACTTTGTTTTTTATAATAATGCTACTGAATATGAAGCACTAGTACATGGTTTTCAATGGGCAAGAAATATGAAAGTCAATTCCTTACAAGTCTTTAGAGATAGTGAACTAGTAGTTCCCCAAGTAAGAGGAATTTACATATGTAAGAAACCACTACTTAGGTATTATAATAATATAGTATGGGACCTATTTGAATACTTTAAATATTTTAATATTCAATCCATATCATGAAATAAGAACAAGTGAATAAATAGGTTGGATAATATTGGGTCATAATTTAATATCCCAGATGACATAAAAAGGGGAAAAGTTCAATCACATATCAAGGTAGATGTGAGACCTTATATCCTAGACAACCATGAAAGTTATAAAGTATTTAAAGATGATAAATATATTGTTATATTCTTATAGGAGGAAGCTAAATTCTCGTTAAGGAACCAAGATAACCATTTACAATAGCATGATGACCATATTGTAAAATTAAAGACAAACAAGTTTCCTAAAGGGTTGGTCACCATAGAAATAATATTCAATAGAGATGATGAATTAATAAAATAAAAGTTTTATTTATCAACCAAGGAAGAACACTACACAAATGTAGAGATTTCAACTAGTAAGAGTTTAAAGCTAGGCAAAGTTTGCACATCTTCAAAGAAAGAAACTTTTATTAAGTTACGTTCAAGTTTTTAAAATGTTTTTACATGGTAGTACAATGACCTTAAAGGATTTGATCCAAGTCTATCTCAACATACCATTGAGTTAGAAGATGAGACTAGGCTAGTCAGATAGAGACAAAGGCCTATTAACCCAAAGCTTAAACCTCTAATGAGAGTTGAACTACACAAGCTCATTGAGTTAGCTATAATATTTCTAATTAAGAACTCAAATTAGGTGGTAAAACTTATTCTAGTATGGAAAAATAATGGTGAAATAAGTCTATGTGTTGAATTTCATGACTTAAACATGGCATCTCTTAAAGATCACTTGTTACCATCAATGGAATATATTTTACAGCTAGGTACATGTTCAAAAAGGTTCTCCTTATTGGATGGCTATAGTGGATATAACTATATTTTGGTCAAAGAAGAAGACTAGTATAAAATAACCTTCACCATAAATTGGGGGACATTTGCATATATAAATATGCCTTTTGGTTTATCCAATGCTGGATCCACTTTTTAGAAGGCCATGGATATGGCATTTTAGGTTGTCCTCAATAATTTTATTCTTATTTATTTGGATGACATAACAATATTATATAATAGTAAATATGAGCATATGATTCAACATAGACAAGTGATTGAAAGGTGTAGGGAATTTGGAGTGTTTTTTAATCCAAAAATGTGTGTTTTATTAGTTCATGAAGGTAGGATTCTTGGACATGTAATTTTAAAATATGGTACAAGCATAGATCTTGATAGAATAGATTCAATTCTTGCACTTTCATTGCCTAAGCATAAGAAATCTTTTCAAAGCTTTTTAGGCAAGATCACTTTCATAAAGAGATACATCTTAAATTTTGCTAATTCACTATGACACTTATAGCTATGCTAAAGAAGGGTTAGAGTTTTATTTGTTATAAATAAGGATTAAAAAGCTTTGAAGAGATCAATAAATCTATAGCCAGTGTTTCTATACTCTTGAACCTTAAATTTACAAAGTATTTCTTCTTATATAACTATGCTAACGTTGACACAATTTTAGGTATTCTCATGCAAAAAAATAAAGATACTTTAGAGAAGCCAATATCCTTCTTTAATCAAGGCTTATAATAATATGAAATGAGGGATAATTTTGTTGAGAAGCATGTTCTTTCAGTCATAAGGTCTCTTGAAAAGTCTAGGTACTTATCCAATAATAAGATACATTTGATGGTTACACATCCAAGTGTCAAATATTTTCTTCTTAACAAAGATATGAATGACAAGAGATCTATTTGGATAACAAAATTCATGGAATATGATGTTTAGATCAAAGTCACAAAGTTGGTTAGAGGAAAATGACTTTGTGAACATCTAGCCCAAGACTTGCAAGAGTCTAATAAACTAATTATGGTGTCAAATGATGGATAAGTTGCAAGTGACCAGACCTCATCTTCCATCCAATTCTAAGATATGGTAAGATATATTTAGGATGGTGTTTTTACTTCTCATCTCACTCTGTCAAAAAGGATATATTTTAGATTGTTGGTAATTTATTTCCTTCTTGTTGATAATGTATTATTCAAAAATGATCTCAATGGAATATTTCTAGGATACATAGAACTAGGCCAAATATAGAGGTTACTTCAGAAATTACATGATGGACATGGTAGAGGACATTAATTCATAAAGGATCACAACCCACAAGATAACAAGAGCTAGGTATTATAGGCCAAGTTTATTTGGTGATTGTCATACATGGGTCAGGAAATACAAATAGTGTGTCATGCTTGTTGGAAAGGTGAATCTTGCAACAGTACCTCTTTAACCAATTTTAGTAAATCAAACCTTTGTCCAATGGGGATTAAAATTTATTGGTTTTATTAATCCCCCTTAAATATCAAGATGCAAGTGGATCCTAACTTCCATATATTATTTTACTAGATGGAAAGAGGTAGTGGCATTAAAAGAAGCTAATGAAACAAATGTTTTGGATTTATATGAAGTTTTTATTATCATATTTTGGATCCCTTAAAATATAATTTATAATAATGATATGAATTTTGTGGGATTTAATATCATCCAATTATAAATTCAACATAGTATTTTCCTTAGTACCTCATCTAACTATTATCCACAAGGTAATGGCCTTATTGAATCTACTAAAAAAAAATTGTTGAAGATTAACTAGCAGTTGATTCACAATTATATATACTTCTCTTAATAAAAATGAGAAAGGAGAGTTACCATAGAAATATACCTTCTACTTCATTTAAATGTCAACCCCAAGATGTAAAATTGATAAGATGACATCACTATATGTGCACACTCAATCTTCTAATTTGACCCTTTGCTAATTATTATCTAAGATGTTGAAGTCATGAAGTAAATGAAATGCTTGAATCTAAACATAAACATAATACTATGAAATAAATTCTTATACATTAGAAGCTTTCTCAAACACATCTAAGCAAGAATGCAAATCACATAATTCATAAATGAAACACACAATGCATAAAAAAATCAAATAACATGATTAACTATTTAAATGGGTTGGATTATTGTTGTATAATTCTAAAGGGGGACCTTAATCCTTATAAATTTATCTTCAATCCTTCCTCTCACAACACTTAATTGAACTCATAAATGTTTGTTCACATTAATAAAAAATGCAGTAATGAATTGTTGTAGGAAATTAAAATAATAGTTGCTTGACAAAACATACTTCTGATAATCTCTAATCAACATATACTATATCTAAAATCTTCTACTACATATATATATATACTATAGAGGATATTATTTTATAAAAAATAATATAGATTCTAATCTAAGAAACATTTGACTTAGGATAATTAAAATTGGCTCATTTTGTTAAAGTCGTCTTTCATGTGAATTTTGTAACATTGTTGTAGGACAATTTTTTTTGTTTCATTCTTCAATTGATTACTTATTGGGATATATGGAGGTTATAGTTTTTTTATGAGTAAGTTAAAAGAGGAATCAAAATATTTTCATTTGTGGCTTCGGTCACATAGTGGTTGTCGGATAGTCCATGTAATGAGATTCCTTTGCTATAGGACATTCCATGTGATATACCTATTTCTCTAAAACATCCTTAAAACACATTATAGAAAAAACATCCTAAAGTAATAGATAAGCATCATATATTTAATTCTAATACATAATTCAAACTATTCAAAGAGTAGAGAAACATAATTCTCTTTACAATATTATGGATTTTTAAAGAAGGAAACTTTATGGAAAGTACTCAAAAGCATGGAAAACAAGAAGGATGAGTGTAATGGATGAGGACCTAAATATGACATTTCTAGGTCTCATCACACCCCCAGCTTAAGATCTTGCTCAACCTCAAGTAATAAACTTGTTCATTCCCATTTCATAAAGAACTCTAAAATATATGGGATCTATGGAACCACTAGTAAGGTGAGTATAAAATCCATGCCTTTATTCAAATAGTTTCCAGATGTTGACCTCTATAGCTTCATACAATGAGGCTTTATCTTGATAGTCTTGAATATGATACCAAAATAGAAGTCATTGGAATTTGAGGTTCAGTAATTGAGATCCCATTTCAATTACAAGAATAATATATTTTATGATCCTATTAAATGTTTTGTTTAAGTTAAAAGGGGAATATGGTTCTCTTTTCCATAGTGCAAGAGTGAGCTCATTCCATCATCATTATAGGATTCTTTGGTTGTAGGACTAGCAAAAATTATCAATCTTAAATAAAAATCTTGGGCTTCATCAGAATTCTTTGCAAACTAAGATATGATTTCTTTTATTAACATGATATTATCCCATTCAGTCAATACAAAATCAAGTGCCATTTAATCTCTCCTAATAAGTAACTAGCTTTCATTTTCCTTTTTACTATATTTAACTACTTTTCTTCCTCTTATTTGTTCTTTCAAAAAATATGATGAAAATTACTTTAGTTGGACATCTCCAACATATAAATTAGGGTTTCATTCTCTATCATAAGGAAAAACATAATCTTGAAGGTAGAACTTACACAATTGTGCTTGTTCTTCCTGTGAACTTTCTTTATAGATAGAAAAAAGGAGACGGGATCAATTAATTCATAAGGCATGTCACAATAAATTCTCATAAACTTAAACTTATGTCATTATTCCTCAAGATAAATTGAATAAACTCTTATAGGAGGCCTAAATTCAAGGATATCTTGGGTAAAACCAGCCATATTTTTAATTTTCTTCTTTGGTTTGGATATTCTTTCTTCCTTCAACCTATTCTCTTCTTTTAATTTCTTATTTTATTTTCTTAATGCCTTTAGAATTTCAAACTAACTATCCATCCAATTCATCAATTTAAAAGATATTGAAAATGAGGAAAGATACCTATCTTGTTGGGTGGTTGTAGGTTTTTCCTATTGATTTACCTCTATACAAGGATATGAAATAATTCCCATAGGATGGTCTTTAGCAGAGGGATGTAACTCAAAAACTGCTATAGCAAATGCAACCAATCCTCCTTCAGATTGATCCTATATCTTCTTTCTTAGTCACTCAATTTATTATAGGGCTTGCTCTATAATGGGAAATTCCACATGTATAACATGTTTCTCTATTTATTTTACTTCCTCCTACATTGGTTCTTCATGAAAATATTTAAGACTATGCTCTACTTGTTCTACCTCCTGATTGTATTCTAGAGAACATTTTCCCTTGTTTATTTTAGCCTCTAGAGATTCATCACTACTAGTAGTCTATTTTTCTCTAGATTCTTCTTTAATTTCAATAATAGAAGAAGGTTTAGTTCTCATTTTTATTCTTAATTTTTGGGATCTATGAGGAGTAGAGGTTACCTTGGCCTTTTTGGGAGAAGGTGGAAGTTCCTCCTCAAACTCCTCTAAATTAGGCTAGAAAATGAGTTTCTTCCTTTTTCCTCTAGATTCCCAAGTTATGTAAGTCCTTTCTTCAGTACTTGTTTTAGGTTCTTATGTTTCTCTAAGAAGATATTTTTTAGGTTCTTATGTGGCTACAAGAAGGTCTCCTTATGTAGGTTCTTGTGGAGCTGCAGGAAGATTTTCTACTCTAGGTTCTTCTAGAGCTACAAGAAGGGTTTCTTTTGATCTCTATTCTTATACCTCCAATTTATCTTCTATTTCATTTCCCTCTCTATCACTTTATATGTTTCCTAGTAATTGGAAAAATTCTATAAAACTTATGCTTGATCTATTCCTTTGTAAACATTCTTGAACAATCAACTAGATTAAACAATTATGGGAAAGAGCTTTGGAGTTACCTTTTTGAAACACCTCCACCATTTTTATGATCATGTGGAGCAAGAAGTTGGGGATGTTTATCTCTATACCATGCCTTAAATGATTCATGAACTTAAAATAAATGATATGTAGCATGGAATACCTCCCTTTAGAAGTGAAATATCTGCATATGAACTCAATAACTTTGGCTCATTCTATTGATAAAGATAACCATATAGTGCCCTTTTTTGAAGTTTCTAGGAATTCATTTCCTTTGATGAATTTTTTCCTCTCTACTTTGGCATCAAATTTTTCTTTCCATGCATCTCATATTCATGGAAATCATGTTACTCTACTAATGATAGTCTCTATTAGCTTTATATCCATTCCTCTTACTATTACCAAGTTGTTATATAATGAGCCAATGAATTCTTATATAATTCTTTGATCTAGGGCTTGTATCCTCTCAAAATATTATGCCCATCCTATATTATGGAATAAGTCCAGGATGTTTGATTAAAGGAGTGATATCAAGTGGTTCATGTTTAAGTAAGTCCCCTCCAATATTGTGAGATGAAATTTGAGTTACAAGTTTATGTTCTTGTAGCAAGGGTTTTATGGCTTGGTGAAATGTTTGAAATTTTTACTTTAGGAGTGAAATAATCCATTTGAATTATGTAAAATCTCCCCTCCAAATTAAATTATCACTTATCCTCAAGGGATGAATCCAACATGTGAAAATGGTTCTTGGTAGTAACAAAATGGGGGGTGGCAGTAGTGCATCAAAGGTCACATCAATCATTGAAGGAGAAGGTATGTAAAGTTGGCATGATAAAGAGAAGATATGGAAATATGTTAATAGAATTCAAACCCATCATCTTATTAATAATTAAAATGGATGACATGAAATAAATATAAAATAATCACCTTGTTATTGATATAAATACTTTTCATTAATGCACAAATGATGATTCAAAGTGGTGGTTTGGTGTGTGTTATCATTTGATTGGGAACAAAACACTTTATGAGAATGGAATGTAGGATGGAATGATAAAAATACATCATGTAGCAAGGAATATTTCCTAAACAAGTTTTTCATCCTATAGCAAGAAGTGATACAAGTTGTTCATCCTATAAAAAGAAGGAAAATATATTTCTTCTCCAACTAAATGAGTCTACAAGGAAAAACATGAAAACAAAAAGTTTTATTGTAGTAGTTCCCTTGATATTTTTTTTAATGAATGTCAATCATCTAGTGACCTAGTTTTTTGAGACAACATCCATCACTAATGCCAAAAGGTTTTCATTGCTAAATTTACTAATCTTTTTTAGATTTTCTGGTCCAAACTCAACTGGAATCACAAGAATTCAAGAGGTGAAATTTTGTTTAGCCTGAACTAAGCCATTTTGAATGTCTCATTCTTGGATATAAGAAACTTTTATTCTTCTTGGAAAATATTAGAGAAGGGTTGATATAAATACCCTTCGATTGTAGGAATAGGTTGATTTGATTTATGAAGAAGAGATGAATGTTGTTATTAAAGAAGTTAATGAGTGAGAGTTTCCTTAGAAAATGGTTTCTTATACAGCTTGAGCATGTGGCCATTAGCAAGTAGTCAGAATTGAATAGAGTCAATGGTCATAATCTTTATAGCTTCATTGTCAAAAACTTATTTGATCTCATAAGGCCTAAGTCATCTAAAATATAGATTTCCTTTATGATCCTTGTATTTAGATTCAAAAAGGAGTGCCTAGCCACTAGGTTGGAAATTATTAGTCTTCATGGTCCTATCATGCCAACCCACACATTGTCTTTACACTATTTTAGTGTGATGAAGCGCTTCTTTTCTTAGTTCATCAAGTACATTCAAATACATGATCTTTGTCTTGTTGATCTTGGGAAATATTTAAAACAAAATAAAGTATTGTCCTTAATGTTTTATGTTTAAACTCAATGGGTAGAACATACTTTTTACCATAAACTAGTTCATATGAACTAAAACTAGTTATGGTTTTCTAGGTGATTATATAAGCCTAGACTACTACAAGATGAATTGACCAATATTTTCTATGCAGGATGATAGTATTAGTAAGGATATTTTCTAATTCTCTACTTGTCAATTTCACCTGACCATTTGATTAAGGATGGTAAGGGGTATAATTTTGTGTTTGATTTCATATTCTTTGACCAAGGTAGCTGTGAGGTCTGATGTGAACTATGGGCCTTGGTCTATGACTATTTCTCTTAGCACCATAGTGGATGAAGATTTATTCGTATAATAACTCAACTACTTTCTCATATATGGCATGGATTAAGGATTTAAATTTGGCCCATTTTTTGGCATAATCAGTGTATACTAGTATATATTCCTTGTTATTAGATTTAGGATCAATGGGACCTATAAAATCTAGTCTTCATTTGTCAAAGGGTTCTAGAACCAGTTGTGGATGTAATGGCATTTCATCAGAGTGAGTGGGTTTTACCATACACTAGCATTGATCACATCTATAGGTATACATCATGGCATCATTATGAAAAGAAGGTAAATAATATTTAGCAGTGAGTTCTTTCATGGTAATTCATTTGGAAAAAAATGACCCGTATAGGGTTCATCATGATAGGCTCTGAGAATGTCATAAGCTTCATCTTCATAGATACATCTTCTCATAAATAAATCTAGTCTAGTGATAAAGAGATATCTTACAATCCAGGAATAATGTATGCTCTTTTAGATCATATGTTATTTTTCCCCATATGAGAAATGCTTTGGAAGTGATCCTATAGTAAGATAGTTAGCAATATCTATAAACCAAGGAGATTAAATTGTTATTGAAAATAAATGTTCATTAAGAAAAGAATCATCAACAATAGGACTTTTCTCATTATTTTACAATCAAGATAGAAAATTTGCTACTACATTATACTTACCTGGTCTATCTATAATGGTAATATCAAACTCCTATAGTAAACGTAACCATCAAATTATCTTGCATGTTACAATAGGTTTGTTCATTAAATACCTGATCAGTGCATGATTTATGTGGATGAATACTTGGTAACCTATAATGTAGTGTTAAAATTTTTTGATGGCATAGATGATGGCAAGAAATTCCTTATCTATTATAGTGTAGTTGAGTTCATCCCCTTGAATATTCTTGTTGATAAAATAGATTACATAACTCAGAGATTCATCTTTTTAGCCAAGGACAACTCCTAAAGTGGTGTCAGATGCATCTATGTGGATGTGAAAAGTATTTTTCTAATTAGGCCCTCTCAAAACAAGAGTTATTATGAGAAGTTCCTTGAGTTGATAAAAGGTAGTTTGACAATCCTTTGTCCATGTAAATCTATCATCCTTAGTAAATAATCTAGACAATGGGGTGGTAATTTTACTAAAATATTTGATGAATTGTCTATAATAACTAGCATGTCTTAAAAAGCTTCTAAATATTTTTTCTTCTTTGGTGTGGGTAGATATTTAATGATACTTATCTTTGCTGGCTTAACTTAAATTCTAGTAGGGGATATGTGATGCCTTAATATAATCCCTTTAGTCATAAGCATGTAACACTTTTCATTTCTCAAATATAATTACTGGTCTTGACAACATTGAATAACTTTATCAAAGTTGATCAAAATGTCTTTGAATGTCTTCCCATAGATAATGAAATCATCCATGTATATTTCAACACAGTCATGGGAGAGATCATAAAATATGCTCAAAACATCCCTTTGAAAAGTAGTTGGGGAATTACAGAGGCCAAATGTCAAGATGACATAGGTATAGGTTCCCCAAGGGTAAGTAAAAGTGGTTTTATCTTGGTCTTGTGGATTAATTCATATTTGATTATAACCACTATATCCATCTAGGAAGGAAAAGTACCTTTCTCATGCAAATGTATCAAACACTTGATCGATGGATGGAAAGGGAAAGTGATCCTTCCTGGTAAAAGCATTCAATTCTTGGTGGTCAATGCAAATACACCAATCTCCCCCTTTCTTAGGGATAATGACCATGGGAGAGACCCATTAAATATCTAAAATAGGATAAATAAATCATGCATCCAAGAGTTTTTGTAACTTAGTTTTGAAAATATATTTAACTATAGGATTCATTCATCATTGGGGTTGGCAAATAGGTTTACATTCCTCTGTAATGTAAATTTGATACATGCATAAATATGTGGGTATTCCTCTCATGTCATGGTAATCCTAGGCAAATGCTATTATGTGCTTTCTAAACATTTTAAGTAACTTTCTTACTAGGGTATTAAAGAGGTTTTAATGTTGAGAGGTTTGTTTGGTAGAATGTCTAATTTCTTTATTAAATAGAACATGGTTTCTATATTGGCTATTAAAGGAGCATAGATGCATTGATGGGGAAGTAATTGATGGAATGACCAAATGTATCTTTAGTTTCATCAAGATCATTCTTAGGAAAGGTATTCTAAAGAAGGGATGATGTACATTCTAATAGGTTGGTGGTTAAAAGATCCTATCAATAGGTGTTTTGTAGGATACCAGTAAGGATAATGTCTTCTTCTTATGCTTAGATAGCTAGACTCTAGTTGATTGTGAAGAGAGTTTGTAACGAGATAGATTTATCAAAGTCATCAATCCAAAGGGTTGGGCCATCATTATAGGAAGTTGAGCTGGTGGACATAGAATCAAATTATTGGTGTCATTTCTATTGGAAATTAACATTTTTCTTGACCTATAACTAATAAAATCATCAATAGTGGCCAACCATGGGCAGCCAAGGATGAGAGGATAAATACCAAGGTTAATATTTGGATAAAGGACAATAAAGTATACTACATATTTCCAAGAGTCCACAATGATAACAAGGTCCTCAATAATCTCCTTAGGATAAATAACTAATCTATAAGCCATCTGGAGGATAATGGGTGTTGGACAAAGAGTGGTAAGTTTCAAATATTGTATGGTCTCCATGGTTATCCCTTTAATGGATGCACTCAAGTCAACTAAATTATTGGATATGGGTTGACCATGGATGCTAAAACTAACTATAGGACATTATAGATCAAAATTTTTTGGGAGAACTATATTTCCCAACATAATATCTGCTAGTTAGCTAATGACTTGGACTATTTTAAGATCCTTCTTTCTTCCTAGTTTTTTCAAACATATCTATCTAACAACCTTATTTTAGATAGAAATATCCTTTATTTCTTGAAAGAGTGGGGTTTTTATGCACACATTCTTGAGTTATCCTAAAATATCAAATTTAGGCTGTAGTTTAAGATGTGATATGCACAATCTCTCTAGAAAAGGAGGATTGTCAGTTTCTTTTTAATTTTTAGATGGACTTGGCTCAAGATTGGCCATGGGTGGTTGTGGATTAGTATGGAGTGGGTCTGGTTCAAATTATTATATGATTATGGGTGAGGTGGGTTGTGGAAGAACATAATCTGATCAAAGTTAAACTTGACTAATATATATGGTGTATGTTGGATATTGCATTATTTCAATGGATTGTCTTGGTTAAACCAACTTATTAGGAGGATTAGAGATGGGTTGGGTGGGTAACTAAGTGGCTTGAATAGGTTATTGAGTGTTTGGAATTATTTTTTGTTGTTGTTATTGTGGTTATTATATTTATTTGGGAAATCATTAATTACTTCTCCATTGTTGTTGCCATGGATTAGAGGGAAAGAACAATTGATGGTTTTGGGATTGCCCTAGTTGAAGTTGTTATCCATTCTGTTGCATCCATAACTAATTCTAGGGTAGCTATCAATTTATTTGAGACCAATTTTGATTGGGTATATTCATCCAAGAATAATATTGAGGATTATTTGAGAATTGATAATTTTCAAACATAGATTTTGATGGCATACCTAGTTTTTATACCCATGGTTTCTGTTGAGCAAATAAAAACACTTGATCTCATCTTCTCCTATGGCATGCATCTCTACTATCTCAACATTATCCTTGGTTATGATGGATACATAAGTTTTCATATAATGGCATGTGAAATATACCTTCTTATTTTTACATTCAAAGTAATAGGTGGCTAAGGTCTTCTTAGTTTCTTCTTGCTTCCGTTGTGTATGTAATGTATCAAGCTAAGTAGCTAGGGGGATGATAATGTATCTTCATGTCTTGGAGTAGGTTTTTAACTTCACATTTAGACATTATTGTTTTAGATGCTATAGGAATGGTTTTTCCCATTCTTTTTTTCATGGTTGATTTGGAGTAGTTCTTACATAGAACTTTTAGTTCATCAAAAGGCAGTGTAAAAACATCACCACTAGACATTATATCTAGTGCCTCTAGATAATCATCTCTAATCCCTTTTAGGAATATTATCTTGATTGATTCCTTGTTCATTATAGTCTTCTTGGATTTTTGCAAGCTGAACAAAAATCTCTCCATATATTCCTCTAATGACTCATCATCATCTTGTGTCATTTGAAATATGTCATCTCTCTTGTCATTCCTGCCCCTACAATAGTCTTGGTATTTCATCAAAAACTTCTCCTTAATTTCTTCTTAGGTAGAAATGGAATCCTTTCCGAGTCTCATGAACCATCTAAGTCTTGCATCTTTGAGTGTTTTTGGAAATAATTTGACTTTGTGAGTGTCTTGATTATAATCATAGATGTGGCATAAGCTATCAAACTCAAAAATAAATGTGTCTAGATCCTTAGATATTTCCCCCCTAAAAGTAGGGAGGGCAGATTGAGGGATATTATTCATGGGTGCATTTATTTCAAGATTAAGGATAGTAAATTTAAAATTAGTAGACTCATTAGTAGTGTTTTCTTCTTGGTGATCCCCTATGAATATTATTTGTGTCAGTAGACTGGAGGTTATTGCTACCCATTGCTCAAATTTCTTATCAATTATTTTATTTCCTAGGGTGTAAAAGATGGAGACTTTATCTTTTTACTTAATAATGTCTAGCTTCCTATACAATGGTGATGGTGTGGAGGTTTTAAAAGATCTATCTTATGTCTCAACAAAGAGTCTTTCTAAATTGGAAGATTATATTGGCTTGGTATTTCTTCTAAGAGCAAGAATGACCTTGAATGCCTCCTTAACAAGAAATTTGGGTGATGGAGGGAAGTGAACTTATAATTCCTAAGTATGAGGTGATAAGGTAGGAATTCTCAAAGGTGGTGCATGTGGGTCTCTTATAGGGGTATGAATCTCTTCAAGGTGTTTAGCTTGTGCTACCAATCTAGTGAAAAATTCCTCCTTCTCTACCTCTTCTATTGACAATTGCAAGTGATCTTTAAGAATTCCTTCATGTTCCTTAACTGTTGTAGGATGAATTTTTGATCTTGTAGAAATAGTTGATGATTTAGGTAAAAATCTTCCTATATAGTCCCCTTCCCTTAACATACATCAACCACTTTTTTTAAACTTTTTTCCCACCCTAGATACACAGGGTTAGTAATATGGGGTTTTTTGAAAATTTCCACTATCCTACGTGCAAAAAGGGAAATTTAAACTATGAACCTAGGAAATATTTAATCTAAAGAACATCAAGCTTTGGAAATAAAAACAATAAACATCCAAAAATAATTGCTATCCAAATTGGATATTATAAGTGTGTGACACTCTTCCCCAACAAGGACACCAAAAATGACTAGCATTTGATTCATAATCAGATATACTTCTCACCAAAATGAGCAAGGAGAGTTACCATAAACATGTGCCTTCTACTTCATTTAAATCTCAACTTGAGGTCATAGAATTGATAGGATGATGCCACTATATGTGCACACTCAATCTTCTTATTTTACCCTTTGTTAATTGTTATCTAAGATGTTGAAGTCATGAAATAAATGAAATGCTAGAATTTAAACATAAACATATTACTATGAAATAAATGATTATATGTTAGAAGTTTCCTCAAACAAATCTAAACAAGAATGTAAATCACACAATTTAGAAAAGAAACACATAATGCATAAAGAAATCAAATAACATGCTTGGCTATTTAAATGGGTTAGATTGTTGTTATGACTTTAGATTCTATCCTTCCTCTCAAAACACTTAATTTAACTCAGAAATGTCTATTCATATTAATAAAAAATGCAGAAATGAATTGCTACAGGAAATTATAATAATAGTTGCTTGACAAAACATACTTCTGATAATCTCTAATCAACATCTACTATATCTCAACTCTGCTGCTACATATATATTACCACAAAGGAGATTGTTTTATATAAAACAATATATATTCTAATCTAAGAAACATTTGACTTAGGATAACCAAAATTGGCTAGTTTTGCTAAATTCATCTCTCATGTGAATTCTACAACATTGATGTAGGACAAATAAAGATGTTTTATTCTTCAACCACTTCCTTATTGGGCTCCAAGGAGGTTATAGTCATTTCTATGAGTCAGTTTAAAGAGGAATAAAAATATATTCATTTGTGGCTTTGGTCACATAGTGGATACAAGATACTCTGTGTAATGAGATTCCTTTGATATAGGACGTTCCATGTGATATACCTATTTCTCTAAAACATCCTTAAAACACATTATATAAAAAGGGTCTTAAAGTAATAGATAATCATCATATATTTAATTATAATACATAATTATTACTATTTAAAGAGTACATAAACATAACGCAATTTAGAAGATTGTGGATTTTTAAGGAAGGAACTTTATGGAAAGTACTTAAAAGCATGGAAAATGAGAAAGATGAGTGTAATGGATGAGGACAAGAACAACAAATTTCTGGGGCTCATCAAAGATCATTAAGAGGACTATAGAAGACAATCATAGATCATGGAATATCAAATTGAATTCATCTCTATGGGTTAATAGGATCACCTATAATAGGTCAATTGTCAATTCTCCATACAAACTAGTATACGATAAGGAAGTAAGAATTCTTATTTCTCTTGAATTCCCTACTTTGGAATTGATGCATCAACTTGATATTTTGGAGAACGAACTAATGGAAATAAGATATGCTGAGATCATGGAGATAGAAGAGATAAAGCATCATTCAATGTTGGATATGGAAGTCCATCAAGTAATGAAAAAGAGATTTTTTGACAAAGGAGCTTCTTCAAGAGGTTTCCAAGAAGGAGATTTGGTCCTCAAGTGGGATGAGGATAGAGCTAAGCTAGGAAAGCACAAAAAAATTTATTATGTCTAGAGTGGTCCATATACAGTCTCTAGTTATAAATCCCATAATGCTTTCCATCTCACAAGGATGAATGGTGAAGAGCTTCCTATCCTAGTCAATGGGATACATCTTAAGCACTACTATTAAGGAAGCTAAGTCCCTTGTACATAGTTGTTTTTTTATTTTTATCTAAGTGTTTTCTAACACATTAATTAGTTTCCTTTTTATTTTATCCCAAATAAGTTTTTTTATTTCATAGTTGTTCAATAGTTTAGTTACCTTTGCTTTATTAGGTTAGTTTCCCTTTCATTTTGTTTCTTTCCCTATTTGTTGGAATTCTTTGTCCTTTCAAGTCAAAATGTTATCTTGTAGTCATGTAAATGGTCTATGTATTATCCGTTAAGAGTCAGAAGTCATGTAAATGTTTGAGTTCTCAAGTATAGCAAGTATGTTGCTCATCCAAGTCACCAGAGATGTTGAACAAATTTCATCTAAATATCAAGAAGATGCATAGTCTAAGAGTTTAGGGGAAATAATAGGATCTTTATTTAATACTAGTCTATTGATTCAATATGATCAAGCTTCATCTTGAAACCAAGTAGCTCAAAAGTCAAGGACAAGTTGTACAAGCATCTAAAAGTCATTTAGGCCTTCAAGGATCAAGCAACAGTTCAAGTACAAGTTCAGAAGGGCTTATAGACCTTGGAAAAGCTAAGTACAAAACATTTTTGGGGAAAATATTTACTTGGGAATTATTTCAAGATTTTGTTTTACTATGCTAAATTTTTTCAAAACCCTTTTTTTAGCTAAGTGTTGAAGACTATTTTGGATAAAATTATCCAAGATAAAGTTTCCTAAGGAATGAATTCTTTTAGATAAAATTTCCAAAGAAAAAGATGAAGATATATTTTTATTGGTGAAATTGTTTTGCAACTATTTCCCTGAAGACCTATTTCTTTGGAGAAATTATCTGCATCAAAAAGGTTAAGTGTAAATTCTCTCTGACAATTTGTCAAAAGTAAAATACTAAGGGTCATTTATTTTGGGAAAATTGTCCAAAACATTTTCCTAAAAGGTCATTCTATAAGAAATTGGTCTAAAACAGAAATCTTGAAGGGTATTTTTTCAATTAAAGTGTCCCAAACACTTTTTTTGAAGGGCAATTTTTCAAGTAAAATGGCCCAAACATTTTCTTGAAGGGTATTTTCTCAAGAAAGTGAACCAAATAGAAATTTTGAAGGGGATTTTCAAAAGTTATAAATGGTCATTTTTTAAGGACATGGTCTTATACATTTTTTTCAAAGGTTATTTTATTTAGACAAATTGTCCTGAGACAAAGTCTTGAAGGATCATTTTCTAGCAAAATATCCCTACATAATTTTATCTAAGGGAATTTTCTTAGGAAAATGGTCCAATACATAAATACTGAAGGGAAAATTTTCAATTAATTTATCCTAAGGAAAAAACCTAAAGGGTTGTTTCTTCAAACAAAAATCCTACAAACAAAAGTTTGAAGGAAATATCCCACATGATTTGTGATCCAAATAGTTATGCAAACATCAATTTCATGCTATAGGAAATAGTCATTTAAATTCAAAAATTCTAGGATAACCCTACAAGTGTCAAATTCAAGCACAAAAGATGAGCATTAGGGTTTTGAAATATGTATTTACAGTCATGTGGATGCAATTAACATTCTCACAAATGTTAAATTTAGGCAACAACAAGTAACCATTTAGGTTTAAAAAGTCCTTAAAAGTTTTAAACTTGGTCAATAACTAATGTTCCATATAATCCTTGATATTGACACATGAGTTATAATAACCCACACTAGAGTCAAATAATTCAAAAGGTCCCTACGTTAAATCCCTTAAATATCTACAAGTTGGACATGATCCAACAGTGTAGGATCATCAAGATGAAATCCAATAGTGGGTGTTCACTGAAAAAAGGATGTGTCTGAGCTAAATCAAAGATCAATATTCAATTAGATCAATGATCTAATAGAGCATAAGAATTTACATGAAAGTAGGACTAGGGAGATCTATGGTGTGTGTGATCTTATAAATTTTGATCTGATGGTGCATGATCAAGTCAACATGTGAAAGGATCTTCTGGTAGGAAATCAAAAACTCATGTGCCTTTGTATAAAAAATATATAATGACATGATTAGTGTCAATAAGTTAGTATAATATGTAGGACCAATAATAATAAATATATTTGGGCATAATAAAATGGAATAAGTTAGTTTTTGATATCCCATCAAATAAAGTTGAACTCAAAAAATTTCAATTGAAGTTGATAGGTCAATTTTTGAGTCAAGTTTATAAATGTAGAAGAACCAGAGCTTGGATATGATCCATGTGGAACTAGTGGAACCAAGCACTTCCACTAGATCTCCTTATGGATAAAATTGGTCATTTAGACCTAATATAGAGACCAATCATTGTGAAGTAAGGTAAAATAGTTTGTAGGGTTTTTATGAATATTATGACTATGTGAAAACCAATGGTCTGAGATAGGTTTTTCATCTATAGACTGGACCCAAGTTTGAGTTGGAACAAATGTAGCTGTAAACATGATAATAGGGAGCATTTTCTCACCTATCATCAATGTCACTTTTAGATGAGCAGATACATTTGCTCACCCAAAGTAGATGTCGCATAATTCTACAAATTCCAAGACATGATCCTTCTCAACAGATCATTAGATGATATCATGAAGTTCCAAAAAGACACTGAGTGGATGGATAAGGATAATGAGTATTCAATTATTTTTAGAAATTGTTCCTTATTGATAATATCATGAGTCAGCATCCTCAAGAATATTAATCCATTGAAAGTGATTGGGCATTTTTCAATGCACAACTATATATCTCTCTTTCTCTTTTTTATAAATACATGATTCTAATCCTTAAAATGGATCCCTCTTTTTGGTATGACCAAATTCTACCAAAATTTATACTAACACCTTTTTGATGCAATAAATATTGAATTCCATCCTTTTCTAAGTTGGATTGAAGTATGTTTTTGAATTCATGTATTGTGGTTAAGTGAATGCATGTTCCTTTCTTATGTCTAATTTTTTCTCACCTTTAGGAAGTGCTTAATAGTTCTCATAGGTCATTATAAGTGCAATATTACAGTTTATTATCTATCTTGAAAGTGGATATTTACACTCTCTTTTTGATTTGATAAATTATTAATGCCTTATTCTAAAATATTTATGTGATATTGATGTTATTTGGTCTTGAAAGTGTCTCATAGTGTGTATTGTGTGAGTTTAAGTGATTAAATCATTTGTGCATCACCTCTTTTACATGTTTTATAGGTTATTATCATAATCTCTCTCTCTTTTCCAAGCAAGTGATAGTTTAGTTTTAGTGTAGGTGATAGATCCATAAGGAAGATAGCCTTCTTTAGAGGTCTTATCCATTATTACGATACCCAAAACCTAGGATTAGGCCCATGCTGGACTAGATTTGAGTAGGAATATATGAACAATCCCCTCCTTAGTTAGGGTGTAAATCTAGAACACCAACATGAACTAAAGAAATGAACCATGATAAATTATTTTCCTTTACCCTTTATTTACCAAGTACATGACAACTTGGTAGGAAAAAGATACTTTTATTTCTTGGAGGGTTTTAGTGGTTACAATAAAATACAAGTGACACTTGAATATTAGGATAAAAAAACTTTTACTTATCCATGGGGGACATTTTAATATAGGGTATTGCCCTTTGATTTGTGAAATGTACCTGCTACCTTCCAATGAGCAATCTTAGCCATATTTTTATATTTAACCAATGATTGTGTGGAAATTTACATGGACGATTTTAATATTCATGGAGAGTCCTTCAATTAAATTTTGACCAATCTAATCAAATTATAGAAAATATGTGAAGAACACCATCTATTCTTGAGTCATGAAAATGTCTAATCATGGTAGAGGAAGAAATATTTATAGTTTTAGAATCACAACCATTGAGAGGGGGTGAACCATTTTATTCAAAACATAAATTAAATTAAACTTATCATTTATGAATCAATCAAACCAATATAGTGATTAAGCAATGCATTTAGAACCATTCATATGACCACGAAGCAAAAACATAACACATGAACACAAAATATATGTGGGAAATCCTCAAGGGGAATAAAACCCACTAAAACATAGCTTGGAAAAATTATACTATAATACTATGAATCAATTTTAATTGAGCACCAAACCAACAAAGAGAACCAACCCCTAAATTTTTCAAGCACCAACATGATTTTAGCAAGCACCAACTTCCTAAAAGGCTATAATGCATTTGATGATAAATAACCCACTCAATAAAAAATCTAAATTATTCCACCTTTCTCTTGTTTCCCTCTCAAAATTTATGATGGTCTTATTTTTCTCTATCACACTCAAATCTACTTTTCACACAAACACAAACTATCCTTTGCCTTATTTGCTCAATTAGCCCTCTTCTTGACTAGGTTAGGTCATATGACCTTGATAATAAACTTTGGTAACCCTATCAAATCTACATGATGATTAGTTTTTACCCTCTTTATGGTATAAAATACCTTATTAAACCTCTTCAAATTTTGTGTTACTTTGTTCATCTTACTCATACTCAATAAGTACTTCTTTGAAGCTGATTAGGTCATATGACCATTTATTCATGAACAAAACATCAATTAGATATTAATAAATATTTATTTTTCACATATATTATGTTAAATAAGACATTATTGAGCTATTTAATCTTATTTTATTCTATCATACTTCCAAATTATCTAACTAGCCCAAATAGGCCTATTAGGCCTTATTCTTATACCAATCACTAAATCACTCACATTCTTAGTCAGCCAAGATGTTAATCTATCATGATAAATAGAAAAAATGTATCATGACATGTTATTCATATTAATAAATCAAAATAATATCACTATTAGGTTAAGAAAACACATTTAGATCTCATTCTTCTTTTAGGCCTCTTAGAGACCTAATGCATTAGGCCTATCCTCTCCACAGAATAACTTGAACCTCTATGGACCAGATGGCCCTCACAAATGAAATAAAAAATTTAAAACAATTATATTGAAACCTAAATCAACATATTATATTATAAATAATCACAAATCCTTTTCTCACACCTTGAAAACACAATTAGGCCTTAAAGACCTATTAGGCCTAATTACCTCAAAAACACTGTCTTCAAAGATGAAGATCATACAACCAATAGATACATATTATAGGGAAAAAATGCATATTTATGGAAAATTAATTAAATTATGGTCATTAATAATTCCATTATACATATTATATTATGCTCCAAATACTCATGAACATCTCACCAAAAAGCTTACTCAAAACTGTTAATTTACTCAAAAACCCAGTCATGAACAATTGACCACCAACATATATAAAAGGAAATTTCAAGATTATAAATGAGATAATATGAACCATAAATAAATTAAATACATATTAATATTAATTATAATATTTAACATATATCTTAAAACCTCAAACTCAATTCTACAGCATGACCACTCAGAACTACTTGAATGCTTCAAAACCTAGTCAACTTGCCTTTGATTTTACACACTAACATAGAGACTTATAATGATAATAAATACATTAAAATTATCATATGATATACATATAAAAAAAATAAAAATAAAAATGGATGATTGAGGTTGATCCTAACCAATCTCAAAAATCTATAAATAGAGAGGCCATAGACATCATTTTTAAGCTATTTTGGTACAAGGTTATTATGCTCAAATATTTTAAAAGCTTGAACATTACAAAGTTATAATCCTAAATTATTTATACAAAGCTTCATTGATAGGCTATTTTATTTATTCCACATCAAGATCCTAGGTTTTGTGGAGTGTTATTGAGGCGTTGGAGGAGCTTACCACCATTGTTGACAGAGACAAGGATGCTTGATCAAGGGAGAACATGTTTTTGAGCCACGTGGGCATAGTGAATCCATTTGGGAAGGTAATATGGTGTTGTTTTCTTTCATTTGTTTATTTTTATCCTTTTTAATTCTCATAGGAATAGATAGTCTTGGTTAGTTAGTTATTTATGCATGTTTCATTATTTATAGACTAATACTTGACTAACTTGCTTTGTAATCCTCTCTACATCTTGGTACACCTAGTGGGATTGGATGCATCTCCACATGAAGGAGATCCTTTTACAACTTTAAAATAATTATTTGGGATATTAAAAATCTTTTAAATTGATTTTCTAACTTTATTTTGCCTATTTTTTATTTCCATAGTTTTTACATAGTAACTAACATTGACAGTAATACTGAGATTAGTTACTTGGCTTAACTTATGTCAGTTAGTAGATCTGGCATCATTTAGATGTCAGTTATCCATAAATGATGTCGATGGTATTAACCAATGTTGATCATTATGTTTTTCCAAAACCTTAGACCCAAGATCTTCTTTTCCAAAATATTTTGTTTCAAATTCAAAAGGGCTTCAAAGTTAAGGGACATGCTAACAATTTTGTTGTAGGACCAAGCAGGATTTTTACTCAAAAGATGTTTAAATCACTTTTGCATGCTTAAAATTTGGTTAGGAATTTTGTTTTGGTGTTTAACAAGGAATTTTTAGATGTTTTTGGTGAATGTTTTTCAAATTTTAAAACTAAGACCAAGGGGTTAAATGAACACCACCAAACATTTCATTTGGGTTTAAAATTGAACACACTTGTCAATTTTTTCTTGCAATAATTTTTTAGTTAAATTTTGTTTTGAAAAAGAATGTTATGTGTATGCTCTTCCATTTGTCCCCTCTATGGAACCCTTGTAATAAAAAGCACCATTCTTATTGCAAGAAGCCTAGTCTAAGGCTTAGAAAGAATGTCACCTAAATCACTCCCCAAAAACTCATCAAAGATTGGGTGACCTTCAAAATGACCTTAAAGTCTTTCTTTTTATGTCTTTCATTTCATTACATATTGGCTTGTGAGGAGGATGTCATTACCTCCCATGAGGTCTTTAAGGAAGCTTTGACTCAAGATTTCATCTCCCAGTATTGAATTCATTTGACTCTTTTTAGAGTTACATATGGGATGTAGTGGCACTTTGGACATCATAGTACACTAAGTGAACAACAGGATGTAGTGGTTACATAAAGTACTAGATATTTTTACAAAAAGCTGAGTGATACAAACCCAAAATCCATGCTTGTATTTTATATTTTTTAGTGTGAAAGTCATTATGTAATTGATTCCCCTAGAAATATTCAAAACTTGATAGTTTAGTCAACCCCACATACCTTAACCTTACTAGGATTTGGATGATTATACTTAGTATATTTTTGGATCATTTTCTCATTTGATACGTTTTGAGACAAAAAATTATTTGTTTGTTCATAAAGACATGTCAAAACTAGTTTTTATATACATCACTCTTTCATCTAAAGAGGCATTATGCTGGACACTTTAAACCACCCTTGTGCCTTGAATTTTTTTCTAAACTTGTTTATGTGTGCATCATTTGAGTTTTAGACGGTAACATTATGCTTCCCAAATCATGTAAAACCATTTCGAGCCTTTTTTTGAAACATAACATTTACCACATCATTCAGGCATGATTACACTATTAAGATACTCAAATTGTTTCAAGACTTGTTTACCATTTGTTTCAAACCATTTTGTGTATACCATTTAGACCTCTATCTTGTGTTGTCATGTTGTCCAATCTTATCTAGCCTGTTTAGTCAAATCCTAGTTTTCAATGTTGAGTTTTAAATTAGCCTTGTCATGTTTGGATCTAAACATTGATTGATTTATGTGTAGGCCACAATTTATAGGATTGGTACATAGATATTTTTTTTGGGTTGTATAGCTTTGTTTAAATTATTACCCAATTTTGAACACTATTGATTGATTGTTTGTTCGAGTGCTTATCCTCATCATTTTTTGTGACTTTGTTTGGGAAAACACAATATTTATTCAAAAGCCTTTGATGTTAGATATTTTATGTTGGGTTGTTTTATGCCAAATCTTAGAACAAACTAATTTTGAGATGTATCTCCACCCATTTGACCAAGTTGAACCAAGTTTGAACCATTTATCCTTTGGATAAATTTTTAGGGTTTGTAGAACTTTAAGTCTTTTTGTTTTCAGAGCATTCTTTATTAAATATAGATATGTCTACCTACACTTATGGTATAGTCATAGATAATTCAACTTATGATAGAATTGCCACAAAAAATGACATGTATGACTTTAATCAAGACCCATATGTTGATAATATGGTTTGTGAGATAGATTTCTAACCACATCACAAAACTTAGTCATGGGAACATAGTCAAGATCCAACTTATAATCCAATTTGTGATCTAATTCATGATCATAATGATTAGGTTTATCAAGAAGACTTGGATGCTTTGGCTTGTGTAAATAATCAAACTCCACAATGTACCAAGATTACCATTTTAGGACCTCCTCATTTGGTTTGCATGAGCAACCAAACTAAGAAGTGTCTAGTCATTACCATTTTAGGACCTCCTCCTTTGGTTTGCATGAGCAACCAAACTATGAAGCATCCAGTTATTACCATTCTTGGCCCATCACTAGTTTTTGATGAACCTATTGTTGAAGAACCTCCATTTGATGAACCAATTATTTTTTATCCCTTATTCAATAGTATAATATTTGGAGAGTCCATTATTGAACCACAAACCATTGTTCCTACTAAACCAAAAGTTCTCACTAAAATAAAAGTTCCCACTAAACCAAATGTTCCCCACTTTATAAATTATATGATGATCTTCGAGCCTAAACAAGAACAATCACTTTTTCAAAATCCATCTTATGAGGATCAAAACGTGTTCAAAATTGATCTTGTATAACCAATTATGAACCAAAACCAACATGTTATTATTGAAACACACATTTATGACAAGATAAACTGTGATAAGTTACCTATTCACATGTTACCTATTTTTAAAGAGCCTCATCTCCATGACAAGTGAGTCTCAATAGAGTTGTCTCTTGATATTTTCCCACTCATTGAGGAGTCTTACTTTGACAAACATGATTTTGTTGAGATGTCCCTTGATAAGTTCCCTCTTTTTGAGGGGTTTCACTTAGATGAATTAGTTTTTATAAGCCCATTATGCCATCACAGGCCATTACTTGTCAAAAATTCAACATTTAATAGAACATTATCAAAATAACCATATCATATGAAGAATCAATATTAGAGTCAGGTTCTATTTTGGATTTGACATTGGGTTTAGCATCAAGAATATAAACAACATCAGTTGTGAAATTGGATTCAGAGTCTTTTGCTTCATAATTAAAGTTAGAAGTAGATTATAGTATTAGTTGTTACAACATTGGTTATAATTTCCTTGTAGATCAATTTAAATATATTTGTGATCCTTTTATGGTTTTTGAGGATGATTAATTTAGCATCGATATAAGTTCCCCTAGTATATTCTATGAATATTATGCTGCCTTTCACCATCCCATTATTACCACCCAACATAGCCATTAAATTGACATCCCATCTCCCATAAGTTTTGATTGGGATCGATAGAATCATACTTTGTTGAAATACATCCATGGTGACATAGTAGTTGAATAAAATCAAGGAGGCCAAGACAAAATTCATTTAGCATAATAACACTCTCCTAGTGACACCTTTTTGAAGGTGCTAGGGGATAAGCAAATAAAAAACTCATGTCCTTTTTGTTACACTTTTTTAGAAGTGTTAAAAGACAATCAAAGTCAAAATTCAACATTCCTTAGTGAAACCTTCTCCAAGGTGCTACAAGACAATCAAGATAACTTCATTGGTGAAAACCTCATTGAGGCACCAATAGATAAGCACAAATTTCTTCATTGTTTATTAAAGACAAAATAAAAGATCAAATCAAAATAGCTTCTAGTCTATAGCCTAATAAGATGGTAACTACTCTCAAGATCAAACAACAAAAAAATCTAGTGGTCTTATCGAGAGAACAACCAAAATTATGTTGAATCTAGTATCAACAACATTACATATGACTGAAAGTCTTGATCTTCATTTGTTTCCCCACCATTATATATTCCATTATCATCTACCATTCCATTTCACAGTCAAACCTACCATCCATTATTTGTCCCTATTTACCATCCATAGTTGCACTTTCCTTTGTAGACGCTACAAAGATAACTTGTCTCGATGCTTGAAGGAATCATAATCAATAACCAATGAAGATCAAAAAAGCATTCTCAAAAACCAAATTTGTAAGCCATTTTTGATAGAGCAATTATTCAAATGAGGTGTGGGATAGTAATTAACATGATCAATTATTTTGTTCATATCATTTATTGATTAGGATGTGAATCTCCCCATCAATAGGAAAAATGGAAGAAAAAACCACACCTAGGCCAAAAAAATGTACCATACCATTTCATTGCCATGCCATTGCCATTGTTACATATCCATTTACCATTGTTAAAGGATACTATCCATTTACCCCCACCACTTGGGGGCAACCCTACTACCATTTTATCCTATCTATCTAGACCATCATTATCCTTAGCAAGACCATATCACCCTATCATTCAATTATTATTTAGACCAAATCCTATTTTTAGTCATCCTACCCAATCATATTTTGATATTCATTCATTTGGTTCTTCTCATACCTTTTAGGGGGGGATTTCAATCAGGTTTCAATAATCAATCCAATCCATATTTACAATGATAGTCTATGAAAGTACTATGATAGTTGATTTGGCAAGATATATTTCATCCTATATCCATGTTGGTTTATGTGAGCTTGATTATAACCACTTATGGGCAAATCAGTATTTCACCAGTCTTACTAGTAATTATAACCACCTATGGGAAAATTAGTATCATTAACTTGTCTCATTGTATCTTAGTTATAACTACCTTATGGGCAAACTAGGGGCAACACTTGTTTATCATGAATTACCACATTAGCTTGCCATTATTGTTCTCATTTGATTGGCCATTTACTAGATTTGAGAACTTGTTGGGACCTAGTTAGTTTTTATTCACCTTTTATGTGGATAAAATTACAATGACTTGAGGTCATTTTATGACTTTGTAGGTCATGCTCAATTCATGTTGAGGTCACCTCAGTCCCCCTAACCTTGTTCTCACTAATTTATGAGTATGGGCCATTACAGTTGGCTTAGTATTTTTATTGGAACCTCTATTCTTAGGATGTGCATCTCATTGACTATATGGTCCCACTTTGTACATATTTTATCCCACAAATACCAAAAACATTATAAATATTTTGAAAATACCAAAAAAATTAGAACATGATCCATAAAAGAACAAAAACATTATCTCATGCTTCTGTACATTTTTACATTCCTATTATACCATCCCACACTCTCACCATTTTGTGAGCAACCATTAAGTTTTAACACTCTCACCATTTTTAAATAAACCATTAAGTTTGAATGCTCTCATTGTTTTATGAGCAACCATTAAGTTTAAACACTCTCACCATTTTGAGAGCAACCATTAAGTTTAAATGATCTCACCATTTTTCAAGCAACTATTAAGTTAAAATGTTCTCACTGTTTTATGAGAACTATTAATAAAGAATGATCTTTCCATTTTGAAAACATAGGAACACATTTTGAAAACATAGGAACACCCATTCATCTCATCTTTTCCCATACACTTGCCATTTTACAAGATCATTCTTTCTCATCTCATTGGTTTCTTATTTACTAGACCATTCTCATTTGTTTATCATATCTTAAATATTATTTTATAACATTAATCATGTTGGTTTGATCATGATTTTCCTTTTATCCCATTTCTTGGGATAACTACATTTGGCCTGAAGTTCATGTTGGAACATGCATCCATGGAACTATGTAGGTAGAGTCCATTTATCTTATACATGTGGAGTCAACTCAACCAACCCCTTCCTTTTCTTCTCTTCCTCCATTTCTTATATCATTATTATTTTTAATAATGTGGTGGAAATTAATGCCTCTACCTCACATGCATGAACATTTGTCTTTAAACTGCACTAACTTGGTTTTTTGTTTATATGTGTTAATTTGAGTTTTCTTGGTGTTTTGTTATGTTTTCTTAGTGTTTTGTTGTGATTTCACACCTCTTATTTTATTTCTTCTCCTTTTCTCTTTTTATTATTTCTCACTCCATTCTTGGGCTTGTGTTTCTTTGCCTTATTTTATTGTTTGATTTTGCTTTTTTCTTTTGTGTTTAAGAATACCTTGATGGTCCACATGGATCTTGATTATTCATATCTTGGTCTCATGTCATTAAGATGTTCTTGCCTTTTGTTTTTATAACATTTTTTGTTCCTAATTAAGTATTGATAGATCATATCTTGATTTCAAGTTAGGTTCATTTATGTTTATCTTTTTCTTTGTCTTTTGCTTTTTTGTTTAAATGTAAATCACTGTAACTCTGGTTTTGGTCATTATTTTACCATTATCCTTAGTTATAGGTATTAACATTTGAAATGGATCACCATAATTGGAATATTATGTCATTATAAGTTATTCATACTTATGAAGCCTATTTTATTTTGCTATAGCAAGCACTTTTTGTTCAGGTCTCAAGATCTTAACGTCAACAATAGCTCTGATGAATGATTCTCAAGAACACTTTGCAAAACCTAGGCTCATGATGTGGAATTAGGATTCTAGGTAGTATGTATTTTAGTCTTCTTTGTTTATGCTTATAAATGAATATATTTTCATACATTGGCCTAAAGTTCATTTTTCATCATTTCCTCTTTCATTCTCTCCCAAACTTGGGTGAACTACATTGGCCTAAAGTTCATGTTGGAACATGAGTCCATGGAACTATGTAGGTAGTGATCAATTTCTATTGAGGTTAGCTCAGATATCTCCATTATTCTTTTCATCTCTCTCATCACTTTATGCATTATCATATGATTGGTTTTATATGGCTTTCTAAGCCATTAGACCATCACATGTTTGTTTGCACCTACTCAGTTTAACCTATCTTTTGGGTTACATCTTTGAGATATTCTTGCTTGCTAATTACCCATGTTTGGGCCCAACATATAAACCACCATCTGAATCAAATCAAGATCTATAGGGGAAAAATCATTCTTTATTATTTATCAATGATCAATATTCACCCAACTGGGGCACACTTATTTTATCATGAACACATTTTCTCTAATGGGGCACTTCTATTATCTTATATTTGGAGGCCTTATTATATTGGTGATTCCATTCCTAAAGTATAATGTTTTTACCTTTTCCAATAATTCTAATCTCTCTACATTAAATCCCATAATGTTAATTTTCTAGTGTGCAACTTATCTCAAGATTAATCAATGTTGTAAGCGTGTAGCTTGTACTCTCAAATTGGGTATGTTTAAAGTGTGTCCCTTAAATTTATAGATTATATATTTTCCATTACCACCATATCTATGGCTTATTATACCTCTAATTATATTTTTATCATTGATGGTAATCACATGTGTAAGCATTAGCTCATCTAGGTGTGATCTTTTCCTTGGGTTAATCTCTCACTTTCTCTCTCTTTTCAAGATTTCATCCTTCTCTTTCATCCTAGTATGTCCTCTCGAGGGGGCATCATGGGTATATTATAATTTATTTTTGATGAATCTTTTCTTTGAAAATATGTTGCTTCACTTGAATGTCTCACTATGCCTCCTTAAATAGGGGCAAAATGTAGACATCCAATTTATAACACCATTTGTGTTGAAATTGTCAATCTTCCTTGAATTGCACTCAAATGCACATTTTCAATCAAAATCCATAATAAATCCTAAACGGTTTGAACTTGTCCTTTAAAAATTCCATTTTAGGTCAAATTATTCCTAAATAGGGAAATGTATTTTATGGGCCAGCTAACTTTGATCAGATCATTTCAAGTCAAAATGACCATTTCACCATTTAGTGCTATGGATCACTCTTTTCTTCTAATTCATTAGCACACATCATGTACATTTGTTATTTGTTATTGGTAACATATTAAATTGGAATATGGTTCTAGTGCATCTAAAATCACCTTCTAATTCTTCTTGAGTCAAATTATGACCTAGTAATATGACTTTTTGACCATTTTGATTAGTTGAGGGTCATTTTTCAAATATTGTACAAATGTTGATTAACCTTGATTAAGGATAATTAATCCAAATCAAGGGATTAAGTGTATTTTCCTTAAGAGTTTTTGAATATTTATTTTTGAAAATTGATTCTTATTATCTGCATCACCTAGTGACATCATCTATGGGTGGCATCCATCAAGCCATAAGTGCATAAAATATTAATATTATGGGTCACCCATACCTAGTTGATGCCCCGCATGCCTCTTCAATGCCCCTTTTTCCAAGGTCATCTTGAAGATAATTATGGATTTAATTCCAAATATTGGGATTATCCTCAACCACAAATCTCAATCTTGAGATGGACGGTTAAGGTTGATCCTGACCAATCTCAAAAATCTATAAATAGAGAGGCCATAAACATCATTTATAAGATATTTTTGTGCAAGGTTATTATGATCAAATATATTTAAATATTGAGCATTTCAAAGTTATAATGCTAAATTATTTCTACAAAGCTTCATTGATAGGCTAATTTAGTGATTCCACATCAAGAGCCTAGGTTTTATGGAGTGTTCTTGAGGAATTAGAGGAGATTGCCACCATTGTTGACAAAGACAAGGATGTTTAATCAAGGTATAACATGTTTTTTATCCACATGGCCATATTTAATCCATTTAGGAATGTAATATGGTGTTCTTTCTTTCATTTATTTCTTGTTATCCTTTGTAATTCCCATAAGAATAGATAGGCTTGGTTGGTTAGTTATTTATTCATGTTTTATTGTTTGTGGAATAATTCTTAACTAAATTTATTTTTAAAACTCTCTAAAAATATGAAAAAAAATTACAAAACAACATATTAAATCACTCAAGAGTACCAATATACTATGCAAAGGCCTTCAATATCAGTAATTTTGGAAGCACACTTTTCACTATAAGACTAGTTAGCAACTAGGTCACTTCGAAGACCAAAAATATTTACATATAGGATATATATTTTCTTAAAACCTTAATTAAAATAAAATATGAGTCCTAAATTTATCATTCTATCCATTCACTTCTTTTGGTCAATACAACTATTAAAAACTATACAGACTTATTTACAAGTATGCCTATAACTAATCGTTTTCCTTCTCCTCTCTCTAACCAATGTCACCTAGAGCTGAATGAGAGAGTTGAATGTAAGATAAAATAATCAAACTAACATTTTTAAATTATTATGATAACTTTTTGAATCAAATCTCTAACATCAGGTTTAACTTAGAGTTTTAAGGCACTAAAAACTAGTTTCCATTCTTAGTAATCATTCATAAAGGATTATCCCTCAACTTCAAAAAAAATTAAAACAAATTTGAGTTATGACCCTTAAAAAAAAAAATAACTTATTATTATCTAATTAAAAAATTTCACATGCCAATGATAACAAAAAAATTCTTCTTGGGTTTGTAATACCTCATTCTAGCATTCAAGATACCTCAAATCCACTTTTTATGCTTTATTTTTGAACTTAAGACTTAAATATTCACCAATACACTTGAAAAAATATTTAAAACCTCAAAAAATGCTCACATGATCTCAAAATCCTCTAAAATTGATCATGATGCCTCATCATGCCACTTAAGGTCTTAAGATAATGTCTATGAGAAGACCTCCTTTGAAGAACATACCCTCTAGCTCAGTTTGAGAGTCATCTAAATGACTATAAATATTTATCTCATTATCTAACATTATATTTCATAATATAAATTTAATACACATCCATATCATCATTATCATTCCTCTATAAGCCATATCCATGCTCAAGAACTAGTCCATCAAATAGACCTACTAGGCACCATACCATATTGAGACCTTAACAACTCCTTTTTTAGCTCACAACTCATCTCCAAAAATATGAGATAGACTACATAACATATCCTATCATTATCCTTTGACCAATACTTCTCAAACCATATAGGTCTCTTGCCAAGACTGAACTAGCCTTATTGATCACAAAAGACATGAAGACAAATGGCATTAGTTATCTTCAAATTCTCTCTTTGAACTCATGAAGCCCTAAATACATTCCTTAAATTGTATATGCACTATAAATATCACTCTAATTACAATAAAACTCATACCATGCTCAACCAGTTCCACACATCTTCTCACATACATTAGTCTACTCACCTTACTATGCTACCAAACCTCTACCTTCTCACTAGTTCTCTTCATGCAAATGAATAAGCCATGAACTAACCTTGAAACCTCATTTGAAATATTATCCATATTGTACATGTTTTTTCATAATGTCAAACATATTATCATGTACCTAAGCTCACTCACTTCACCAAGCTTCACTAGTTGTGCCTTCACCAAGACAAGACTAGGATTTACAATACACCTTGTCCACAAAGACATGCTTCTTATAAACTTGGTCAATAATGAACCTATCAAAACAATAAATTCAACACAATAAACACTCTCTTTTTTATCATCTCTCATATCAATTAAAACAACATTTCTCATAATACTATCATATCATAACATTATGCTAAGACATTATGCAGAACTTAAGAACCTACTAGACCATGCTCAAGCCATCATGATCACGTACCATGTATATTCACATGAGTATATCTAGGATATTAATGAAACTCAATTATCTTTCACATCAATGATAACATCAATACCTCAACACATCAGCATGAACATACCTTAATAATCTCCCCCTTTGTCATTGATGGAAAACATTCTAACAAAGTAGATCATTGTCATATCCTCAAGTTGGATCTACCTCAAACTAATTTTATCCCAATTTGGTCTTTCTCCCCCTTTGACACTAATTATAAAGGATAATATTTTAAAATATTACCATATGATCTTTGGATCTAAAACATGCTTTCTCCCTAAACAAGATCAATTTTCCTTTGATCAACCAAACATGAGCTTAACTCACAAAAGTACTCAACCATGTTCCCATTAAGCTTATGCATACCTAAAACACATTAATATCACTCTCATTGGTTGATATATGGAAATAACTAGATAATTAACTCTCCCTTTGATAAATCATATTTTTAGTACTGACAACCATCTTCAACAACTAGAAACTCAACACATAAGAATAATGACACTTAAGAATCATCCTAGACACATGCTCCCCCTAACACCATGCATACCATTTTTAGATGAACTCATAACACACTAATGCTCACCTAGTCCTTGACATGATTGAAACTAATTTATCATGCTTGAATTACTCACTAGGACACCTCACCTTGACATCCACTAAAGATCCTTCCCTTGTCTTCACAACTTGAGCTCACAGCATGAGTCATTAAGCATAGAGATATAGAGCTTAACTACCAACTAGTAGACACCAATAGTATGAAACAAAGAACAACTTATTACCTTTTAAAAACACTTCCAAATTTGTTAACAAACATCAAATAGTATTTATAATCTAATTGGTATTAAAAAAATATATATAACTCATATGACTTCTTACAACTCATTATCAATTTGAATTACTCCTTTGGGTCTTGTCACCTTAATGCATATATGCTCAATAATTATACAAACATAAACAAGGATATATGCTCATACATTTATAAATCATGAATCCATATCATTTGGTATTATAAGGATGGATAATATCCATCTTCCCTTCCTTTCTCAAACATTCATCATGCCCTCAATCCTATCATCAACATCCAATATGTTTCTATGTCCCTGTATACATTCCTGGCACTATACACCTACTCTAGGAACATAAATGTGACTAGTTTGATCAAGTCATCATATAGATAATTTTGTAACCCATCTCTTACAATCATACCTCCAATATAATACTATCTAAACGTTAGCCCTAAATATCAACAAAAACACAAATCTTCCCCTAAGTTGATTCTTTCTCTCAAAAACACTTGATTACCAACCATCTTCAACAACTTTTCACTTTACACCACACATATCTTCTTGAGATGAATCTTTTTGACTGCAATATCATACATCTAAAAATAAATTAGTGTCTTCAATGCTTCATATGCATGAACAAACATCCTCAAATATCTATTTTTTTACAGTACTTCTAAAATATTCTACACCAGAATCTTAAGCCCATATAAAGCAACACAACTTCACATATACTTAGGCTTACTTAATTCACCAAGATACCTACACATACCTTCTTAAAAGGAATATAATGAGGTTATACAAGACACCTTAATGCCTTGACATGTTCCATCCATGTTATGAACTCAACACAACATTAATCAAGTAGATATAAGACACTTGATCCTGTACCTTTCTCTCAACATGTCTTCAATGTCCTTCAAGACTTAACTCTCAACTTAGGTTTAACTTAGACTTGGCTTCTACATAATCCTTATGAGTTAGTAAATAAAACTTTTGACATTCTTTCAAATCTAAATTATGTCCTAAAGTAACAAATAAATCACCTTGGTTTATGATTTGATCATGACTCATCTTTCCATCCTTATTCTTCTCAATCAACTCTTCTAGTACCATCATTCTTTGATAGACCATCATTACAATCAATATGAACACTATCATCATCATAATTCAAAATTATGCTTCTTAGGATCACCTTTAGGCTATTAGGCCTCTCCCAAAGGACAATATTTGATGCCAATTGTTATAAGCATATCCATTGAGGGGTGCTAGGGTAAATTAGTGTCTTTAAAACATACATTCAATTCCACTTATCATTTATGAAGAAATCAAACCAATATAGTGATTAAAAATGCATTTAGAACCATTAATATGACCATGAAGTAATAACATAACACATGAACACAAAATATATGTGAAAAAACCTCAAGGGGAATAAAAACCACTAAAACACAACTTGGACAACTTGTCTTATAAGACCATGAATCAATTTTAGTTGAACACCAACCCAATAAGGAGAACCAGCTTTACTTTAGCAAGCACCAAATTATTAAGAGGATATAACCCCCTTTTTGATCAAGAACCCACTCAATCAATAATCTGAATTAGTCCACCTTGATATTATTTCCTTCTCATAACTAATTATGGTCTTATTTTTTTCTATCACACTCAAATATACTTTTCACACAAGCACAAACTATGCTTTACCTTCTTTACTCAATTAGCCCTCTTCTTGACTAGGTTATGTCATATTACCTTGATAATAAAATTTTGTAACCTTATAAAATATTCATGATTTTTTATCTATACCCTCTTTATGGTCTACAAGACTTTCTTCAACCTCTCCAAAGTTTTATCTTACTCGCTTCAACTTACTCATACTCAACAAGTATTTTTTCAAAGCTGATTAAGTCATATGATCTTTTCTTAATAAATATAAAATAAGTTAGATATTCATACATTTAAATTTTACACCTATATTATGGCCAATCCGACCTTATTGACCCATTGAATCTTCTATTTTATTTTCTCATCCTTCCAAATTATCTAACTAGCCTAAATAGGCCTTATTCTTATACGAATCACTAAATCACTCACACTTTTGGTCAAATAAGATGTTAATACACTAGGTTATATAAAAAAGTATATATTATGAAATGTTACACATATTAATCAATAAAAATAATATCACTATTAGGTCGATAAAACACATTTTGACCTCATTCTTCATTTAGGCCTCATAGAGAGCTAATGCATTAGGTTTATCCTCTTCAAAAAATAGCTTGAACCTCTATGGACTATATGGAACTCAAAAATTAAATAAAACCTTTAAAAAAATTATATTGAAACCTAAACAAACATAATATATTCTTAATAATTCATAAATCCTTTGCTAACACCTTGAGAGCATAATTAGGCCGTATACACCTATTAGGCCTAATTACCTAAAAAACACTATCTTCAAAGATGAAGCTCATATAACCTATATAAACACATTATAGGCCCAAAAAAAATATGAATTTAAAATTAATTATATCAATGTCCTAAATAATTCCATTATACATCTTCTATCAAGATCCAAAGACTCAGGGATATCTAATCAAAAATCTTACTCAGAACCACCAATTTGCTCAAAAACCTAATCATGAACAATTAACCACCGACATATATAAAAGGAAATTTAATGATTATAAATAAACTTATATGAACATAATATAAATTAATGACGTATTATTATGAATTATACTCTTTAAAATATATTTTAAAGCCTCAAACTCACTTCTACAACATGACTACTAAGAACTACCTAAATGCTTCAAAACCTAGTCAACATGCCTTTAACTTTCCACACTAACATAGAGAATTATCATGATAATAAATAAATTAAAATTATCATATTACATACATATAACAACTTATAATACAAAAATACATGGTTTAGAAGTAAAACATTGGTCTTGTATACCTAAACCATGACCCTCTCTCTCTCAGTCTTCACTGAATCAGATAGGCAACTTTGTGACCAACTTATAAAAAACTTAAAATTAATTTTAAAATATTTAAAAGGAATTAATATCACAAATAATTCCCAAAAAACATATTATATCACTCAAGTTCACCAATATACTATGTAAAGGCCTTCAATATCAATAATTTTGGAAACACATTTTTCACTATAAGACCAGTTAAAGACTGGCTCACTTGGAAGACCAAATTTTTTGACATATAAGATATAATTATATTAAAAACTTTACTTAATTAAAATATTATTATTTAAATTATCCCTCCATCCATTTAGTTATTATATTCAATGCAACTTTTAAGAACTATGAAGACTTCTTTATAAATATACTTGTAACTGATCATTTTCTGTCTCCTCTCTCTAACCAATGCCACTAGGACATGAGAGAGATAGGGTTAAATACATGATAAAATAATCAAAATAACATTTAAAAATCATTATAATCAATTTAGAATCAAATCTCTAACATCGGGTTTAAATTAGGATTTTAGGGCACTAAAAACTAGTTTCCATTCTTAGTAATTGTTCATAAAGGATTGACACTCAACTTCAAAAACAATGATATAAAATTTGAGATATTAATATTACCCTTATTACATGAAATTATTAAGATCTCATTCAATGTTTTCACATTATAATTTGAAAAATAGTATCCTTCTCGAGTCTGCAACACCTCATTCTAACACTCGAGAGACCTTAACTCAAATTTTTATGCTTTTTTATTCAATTCAAGATATAAAAATTTAATAATACACTTGAAAAAATATTCCTCACCTAAAAACATGAACACATGATCTCACAATCCTCCAAATCTGATCATGATGCCTCATCATTCCACCTAGGGTCTTAAGACAAGGTCCATGAGAAGACCACCAATGAAGAACTTACCCTTTGTCTCACTCTGAGAGTCATATGAGTGACTCTACATATTTATCTCATGATATAAATTATATTTTAAAATTAAAAGTCCATACACATACATATCATCATTATCATCATCATCATGCCTCTACAATCCATATCCATTTTCAAGAACTAGTCCATCAAATAGACCTACTAGGCACCACACCACTTTGAGACCTTCAATACACCTTTTATAGCTCAAAAATCATCTCAAAATGTATGAGACATACTCCAAAACATCTCCAATCATTATCCTTTGACCAATACTTCTCAAACCAATATGTCTCTTACCAAGACTGAATTAGCCTTCTTGGTGACACAAGACATGAAGACAAATGACATTTGTTGTATTAAAATTCTCTCTCTAAAATCATGAATCCCTAAAGAACTTCCCACCACTATATATGCAATATAAAATCACTCTCGTGCCATAAAAACTCATACCATGCTCAACCATTTCCACACATCTTCTCACAAGCCTTAGTCTACTCAACTTACTATACAACCAAGCTTATACCTTCTCATGCAAATGAATAAGCCGTGAACTAACATTGAAACCTCCTCTAAAATATTATCCACCTTGTACACATGTTTACATAGTTTCAAACATATTCTCACTTACCTAAGCTTACTCACTTCACCAATTTTTACTATTCATGCCTTCACTAAGACAAGACTAGGCTTCATAATAACCTTATCCACAAATACTTCATTCTTATAAACTTAGTCAATAATTACCTTATCACAACAATAACTTCAACACAATCAACACTCTATTTTTGATGATATCTCAAATAAATAAAAATCAGCATTGTTCATAATCCTATCATATCATAACATTATGCCAAGACCTTATGTAAAACTCAAGAACCTACAAGGCAATTCTTAATCCATGATGATCACTTACCATGCATATTAATTAAAAAAATTATGGGATATTAATGACACTCAATTACCTTTTAAACTAGTGACAAGATCAATGCCTCAACACATCCACATGAACATACCTCAACATTTAAGACATCATATTTATATAAAGGAATCCAAGTGGATCAAAAGAAAATTAAAGTCATTTCAAACTTACTTATCCCTAAAAAATAGACTAATATAAAGAGCTTCTCAGGCCATGCAGGATATTATAGAAGGTTTATAGGAGTATTCATCAAAATTTATACTCTAATTTTTACTTTTCTGATAAAAGAAAGTGAGTTTATTTAGATTCCATATTGATAACAAGCATTTGAGACCATTAAGGAAAAATTGAATTCTGCTCTAGTCCTAAGAAGACCTAATTGGTCACTATCCTTCCATATTTACACTGATGCATCTAATTATGTTATAGGATCAGTTATGGGACAAAAAATGAAGATGGATAGATGTATGGCATATATTACATTAGCAATAAATTGAATCCTACTAAGAGAAACTACATAACCACTAAGAAATAATTCCTTGATGTGATTTATGCCATAAACATGTTTAAACACTATCACTGGTTAAAAAATATTTATATATATTGATCATGTGGCTATTATATATTTGATGAACAAACTAGTGGTAGGAGGAATAATTATAAGGTGGACATTATTATTATAGGAATTTGATATAATAGTTATTGATAAACCTAAAAATTTCAATGTGGTTGTTGATTTCCTTTCTAGATTGAACAATGCAGATGAAGAACAACCTGTAGAAGATAGTTTCCTTGATGAAAAAATATTTGTTATTGTAACATAATCACTTTGGTTTGTTGATATAATAAATGTTTTGGCTATAGGGAATTTTCCTTTCCATTTAACTAGAAAATAAATTAAATGTTTGATTAAAGCTAGTATTTATAGATAGATTAATGGTATATTATTTAAATATGGATTTGATCATGTTTTTTATAGGTGTGTAAAAGATAATGAAATGCATGACATCATTATTGATTGTCAATATGAACCTGGTGGAGGACACTACTTAGTCAATAGGATAATACACAAGATCCTTGAAGCTAGCTACTACTACCTAACTCTTCATAAGTAAGTAAAGAGGTAAAGTTTACAAATTGATCCATGTCAGAGAATGGGTAAACCTACACTATCTTATGAAATTCCCCTTGATCCTCAAGTAGTTTTGGAACCTTTTGAAAAGAGGGGCATGGAATTTTTTAGGCCCATAGATCTACCTTCTCAAGGCAAGGAATACTTTTGGTATTTACAAATCATGTGACTAAATGGGTTGAAGTATAAGCTCTTTCATTTGTAAGAGAAGAATCAATAGTATATTTATTATACTTTAGGATCATGTAGTGTTTTGGAACACAAAAAATATAGTATTTGATCAAGGACCCTAATTCATTTCCAAAATGATTCAAGCATTCATAGATATCTACCAACTCAACCATATAAAGTATTATCCATACCACCCTCAATAAAATGGATAGGTAGAGCTTACCAATAGATAATTAGAGAATATTCTTACCAAGATAGTCAGTAGAAGTAGAAAGAATTGGGAAACCAAGATTTCAAAGATTTTATGGGCATACAACACAAAATGGAAGACCACTACTACTTTTTCACCATATGAATTGGTATTTGGCAAAAAAATTCTCCTTTCAATTGAATTTGAGATGAAAACTTTAAGGATTGCATTAGAAGTAGGAATTTACTTGTATGATGCACATAGAGAGAGAATTTTATAATTAAATGAGATGGATGAAATGAGAATGAATTTTTTAAAATAGATAGGAAATAATGCAAATAATAAAACTATGCAAATTTGTGATTTAAATTAAAAATTCATCTGATCAAAGTAACATTACAGTGTTTTTCACAAAATATTTATTTTAAGATCATGCACACCATGGCTAGATTGGCATATTTACACATGATTTTGGTTTGATCTTGTCTAAATTTGCTAATATTGGATCTCTATGTTTCATGTTTTAGGTTTAATGGAGTCCCTTTTGGATAAAAACTATTTAATATTTTATGAATTCATGATTAAATGACCCTTTGATTAATATTTTGGCCCTTAATTATCTAATTAAATCTATATCTAAATCATGTAAAAACCTTAGTCTAAAATGTTTTTATCTTAGGTCTTTTAAAATAAATTTTAAATTTACATAGGTCATTCTATGTGAATTTATGTGGGTCATTTTTATAGACTTAGTTTGAAAACTTTAGCCTCATTCCAAGTTGTATTTATTAATAAAACTCAACCTTAGGATAAAATATTTATGCTAAGTCATTTATGTCTTATAGATCATGGGGGATCTTTTATTATATTCTAAGCTTAGCTTAAAATTTATACTAAGTTTTAAATTGTATTTGTTAATACAAAAAACCTTTAGTCTAAGTCAATTTTATTAATTTCATGGTCCCTTTTAATTATATCTTAAAACATATCTTTAAATACTTTATCCTAAAACTTTATTCATATTTACTAATACGAATAAAGAACCTTAGTCTAAGACTTTAGTATAGTTTTTATACATTTATTGAGGATTAACTTAACTTTTACTGACCTCAAGAATGAACCAACTAGAAGGAGATAGGTGGTGAGATATTAAGGATTCAAAATAGATCAACAACCCATGACAAAAGTTCAAAATTTAATAAGTCAAGTGTTGGATCAATGATGTGTTTTAACTTGAGCACCAAAGATCCAACAAAGATTGATGGTTTGAAACATCAAAGGGCTCTAAGAGATCCATGAGAGTGAAAAGTGTCACCATATTATGGGTAACTTAAATATCCAATGGAGAGTGTTGGTCAAAACTTCAACATTCACTTGAGATAAGCACATATTCACCAAGTGGTAGGATCCTAGATCTCAAAGGATAAGATTTGATGGAGTAAGTTTTATTGGAAATATATATCTAATGGTGATAATAAAAAGTGGAAAATTAAATGAATCCCCATGATATTCTAGGAAGATATAAGTGTTAATCCCATTGATCATGATTAGAGTTCTAACATATTTCAAATATCCAATAGTGTGAGTAAAGAGTTGATAGTTCAATGAGGCCAAAGATCTAATGAGAGGATTTCATATGGAATAATGGTGCTCAAGTGATGAAAATAATGTAGAGAACCTATATATTTGACAAGTGTCACCATCTCAAGGGGTCTTAATAGAGATCTAATGGCTCACAATAAAATCTAGTGCTAAAGATATATAGAGAGCCTATAGTGTTACCAAGTGGCATACTCACATTCCATCATGTAGACAAGGGTATGAGGATGTGAGTCTAAAGTGGATTATTCAAATATCTAAACCCAATTACATGTTAACATTTTTCCTAGTAGTTATGATCACATTTTAATATTAATAAATAGAATGACATGGCATTGCCACATAGATAGGACACATAGATCTTTCTTGAAGTCTCATAGTTAAGCTAGATAAAGAATATTACTTTGGTAACTAATATTGTATAATTTTTTGAAAATGAATCTTCTATTTTATAATGGCATGAGAAATAGGTAACACATAGTCATATTAAGTTATTCATAGTTAAAAATGGTCATGATTTTTTAAAGCATTTTGAAAAGGGATACTTGTCTATGATACTTGTCTGATTGCATGCTGAGAAAGAATGACCAACACATCTCATGAATTGCCTATATAAATGGGTATTTTCATTTTTAATGGGGAGAGTTTTTAGATTAAAAACTTATTTGTAAATTTTTGACCAAATTAATATAAGCAACGAATTCTGCAAAGTCTATCTATATTTGCTTGAGTGAATTGCTATCATGGTTTCTCTCTCATTTGTTTGATCTTATATTTAGATTTGAATGATCTTATCTTGTTATTATTTGCATCTTTTCAAAATTTCCTTAGATATTTACCTAATGTGTGGTAGGATATGAGATTATGCTAATTCATATTACACATTTTTCAAATGCATGTTCAGATGAAATTGGAGATTTATCATAATTTAAAATAAAGATAACTAGGACTTCTCTTTTCTACCCTACCCTTTATTTTTCTCCTTTTTTTATCAAATCACTTTAGACCAGTTTCATTGCGAATATTCATCTTAGTTTATCTTTAGACTTAGTTTTGATCAAAATTCACTTTAAATAGCATATATCATCTTTGAAATTAAATATTAACTATTGTGCCATAGTGGCTCCCAACCACCAACTAATACAAATTTATGAAACAAACAGCCTATTCTACCTCTATTCCACAAAGGATAATAGGATTATTACAACCAACAACTCATGCAATGGATTCTATGAATCTATAAATGAGAAGTGTTTCTTAAATATTATATGTTGACTAGTGATACACATTTAGGTATCAACAATTTGTTGATAGAAGGAGGGCATAGTTAAATCTTTGAAAATTTATAATATCTTTGCTAATTTTAGTAAATTTTATTCAAATATCAGTCAATTCTATGCATATTTATGTTTCTTTTATAATATTTTTGTAAATATCATTGATATTAATGTTTTTAAATAAGTCTTTGTGATTATTTAGACAAAGATAGATGTTCTTTGAATATCCATGAGTAATTATGGTAAAAATATCTTGAAATCTATGAATCCAACAAGTTTGAGGTTAGTAATAGCTATTTTGTTCAAATATTGATGTATCCTTTGTAAATTTGAGTTTATTTGAACTTAAACATGTAAAGATCATTCATATTCATGTATTTGGTCATATCTTTGAATTAATTTAGTTAAATATTTATGTTATTTATATATATTTATGCAAAATTTCTTAAATGTACAAGTATGATTATTTTTCTTTGTAAACATAAGATTTACAGATCATATTTCAAATAGGGTTGAAGATTTTACAAGTTGGAACTGCCATAAGTAAGATCCTCATCAAGGTATGACATGGTTAGGTGGATCTTTTATCAGTGTGCCTAGTTAGATACATGATTTACCAAGTAATATTGAAAGGTATTTTCCTTCTTTTTGTCATAATAATGTTGTCATATTTGAAGAAAATGTTAAAATCTGTAAGGTTTCTTTAAGACTTATGAATGTAATTTATGAAGATGTATCATGTAGATTATTTCCATTTACTTTCAAGGATGTTGAATATGAATGGTTCTTAAATATTTCAAAAAAATATATCACTAGTTGGAATGATTTTAACAAGATATTTATTGATGAATTTGGAAAAATCATCAATCCTTATGTCTTGTAAAAGCAATTCACCATAGTGAAAAGAGATTCTAGTGAGACAAATAGAGCCTCTAATGCCATATTCTAAAAGATGTTTAGTAGAACCATAGCTATTTACATACTTAATGAGGATTTATACTTAGAAATTTATAAGGATGATTTGGACCCCATGAATTTTATGTTTCTTAAAAGGTCTATTGGAGTCATAAACACCTTATCATTGGCCTATGCTAAAGCTATAATAATCGATGTTAATATGCAACCTCAAGGTTAACTTACATATGTTATCCCAAATGTTCACCCCAATTTACATGCACTAAATTTCATTCCTAATTCCAATTAGAATGTTCCTACCTTAAATTAAACACTAGTCATAAACTAATTGCCCCTAAGCCATGCCCCATCCTAGCCAAAATTTGGGGTTCTTAAATAATGCTATAAATTTATCTCATCTATAGCGATAGAGAGCTTTAGTTCCCACTAGTAATAAAAATAAAGTTCATAATTCATAATTACCAAATAATTATAATGAATCCATATTTAAAATGGTTCAAACATTTAGAATTGATTTCCTTTAGTTGTAAAACCAAGTGGGAAATAGTAGGGAAAACTCTAATAGAAATTATGCCTCTCAAAGGTTAAATATACCTAAAAATAGGTTTCATGATAAAAATAATAATAGATCATATGAGAGTGTAAATTAAATTAATATTTGTGATATATTTAAAGCTTAAAATTATAATGTATTTGAATTATATCAAAATGAAAAGGATACATCTAAAACTATGCTTAATCAAGACAATATTACAGGGACATCTGGCTTTGCAAGGAAATCTAAACCCTTCATGGTACATGATTTTGATTTTATATTTTAAGAATAAAATTAACATAAATATTATCTATAATAATTAATAACTATTCAATATAAATAACCCCATAAACAAGATCAGATACAAGCTAACATCTCTTTAAAAGATAGTTGTGAGGATAATTCGTATGAGGTCATTACCAAAAGTGAGGATATCCTTGAATAAGTTGACCAATGGAAACATTTATAATAGGATTTTTTGAAATAAATTAAGGTATTCCAAGTTAAAAATGTCATTTTATATATCCCAAAGAAAGATGAGATGATACTTGATTGGATAGAAGAAATACCATTCTACATGGAAGATGAAGATGAAGCAAGTGTAGTAGATCAAGAGTTTCTATATGACACCTTCAAAAGGTTATAAGTAGGTGATAAACCTAATTAAAATGTTAAGGTTTAAAATTAATCTCATTTAATTTGAGTTTATTATGATGAAGATACCTTTCAAGATGACTTGGAGCTTAATGAAGACATCAATCTAAGCATACCAGTTGAGTCCACAATCTAACTATGGAAGCTAAACAATACAAATCATGATTATTCTTAGAATGAATTAAAGTTATCATTAATAATGTGAGAAATAATAATTTGGTAATAATATTATTGGATCTTGGATCCATATATTTAATCCATGTGCTTAAGAATAGAGGTGGGAAGCCAAGCTACACCATATAGAAGACACAAGCATACAAGTGTTCATATCCAAAATAAGGGATCATTGAATGGAATAAATCATGATTAAAAGTTATATGATATGATATATACATTTTCATTTTATCCTAGAGGTAGGTTCTTTATGGATTTAGTATAGGTCTTAGTTTAGTTTCCTTCTTATTTCTTTCCTTCTTATCCCTTGTTTGTAAGTAGTACTTACAAATATTTGTTTGCTTGTTGTTTGTTTTACTTTATGTTTGGTGTGTTTTATTTATTTTCTTTGTTCTTTGATTCTAAATAAGTCCTTTTTATATATCCCTCATCTCAAATTTCACCTAATTTATGAAGAACTTCATAGTTTAGAAATGCAGGTATGACTTCTCAACATAGATTGATCATGGATTATTTAAATGTGAGCTTGATGTTATAGTTTAGAGAAAATAGAAAAGAATAATGGATAGGTTAATTATTCCTTGATATTTAAAGCCATTTTTGATCTAATCTTGATTATAATTAGGATTTCACACGTTGGGTGAAAGTTTGAATTATTAAAACACAATCATGTTTGTAATTAATAAACATTATTGTCTAGGATAAAGTTTGAAACCAAGGATGATTGTATGAAGATCAAAAAACTTGACCCAATCCAAAAAATTGGATAACCTAATTCCCAAAATTTTTTAGAAATTAAAAATGACATGAAAAAAAAATGTATAAGAACTTATTGCAAAATTCAAAAGGCTTTATGAGTAGAGATGATTCTAGTAATCTTCACATGGGTTATAGATGGCTTGTTGATAGTGGAGAAAGGCCTTGAGTGGAATCAAAGGTATCTCTCTCAGGGATATGGATGCCTAGATAATACCATAACAATTCCTAAGGCTTCATTTTATAAATCATGGTTGTTAATTAATATCTAAATATGATATAAGTTAGTGTTAGTGGTTGAAGTCATGAAATCTGGAAGTTTTTCCCTAAATCCCATGGCAAACAATAAGTGGAATAAAATCACACACATAACATGGATGATTTTTTATGTTTGGGCCTAGTTATACATATGTAAGACTTATTTTAATCATGAAATGATCTTAACTATGACATTTGATCATATGGAATAAATAACCTAGTTATCAGTCTAAATATGAGTCTTTGAATTCTAACATATTGCTATGTTTCCCCCATAAGTCACCATTTTTTAAGGTCAACATACCCTCATTTCTAAAAAATGGTGACCCTTATTTCAAATTATTCAAATTTGTGATTTAAATTGAATATTTATTTGTTTAAAGTACCATTAGAGTGTTTTGCATAATATATTTGTTTGAATATCATCCACACCATGGTTATATTGGTGTATTTACACATGGTTCTAATTTGATCTTATCTAAATTTTCTAAAATTTTATCTTTGTGTTTCATCTTGTAGGTTTAATGGAGTCCCTTTTGGATAAACATTATTCAGGATTTTATGATTTCATGATTAAATGACCCTTTGATTCATCTTTTTGGCCCTTAATTGTCTAATTTAATCTATGTCTAAATAATGTAAAAATATTACTCTCAAATATTTTTAGCCTGGGCCTTTAAAATAAAATTTGAATTTTTGTAGGTCATTTTTATGTGAATTTACATTTGTCATTTTCATAGACCAAGTTTGAAAACTTTAGCCTAGGTCCAAGTCATATTTATTAATACATATAAAACCTTAGGCTAAAATATTTATGCTAAGTCATTTATGTCTTATCGATCATAGGGGCTCTTTTATTATATTCTGAGCTTAGCTTAAAATTTATACTAAGTTTTAAATTATATTTTTAAATACAAAAAATCCCTAGGCTAAGTTGATTTTATTAATCACAAGGTCCATTTTAATTATGTCTTAAAACTTAGCTTAAAAGACTTTATCCTAAAACTTTATTCATATTTATTAATATGAATAAAGAACCTTAGTCTAAGACTTTATCTTAAGTTTTATATGTTTCTCAAGGATTAACTTAACTTTTATTGCCCATAGGAATAAACCACAGGGCTTCAAAATGGATTAATTACCCATGGTAAAAGCTCAAAAGTCAATAAGTCAAGCACTAGATCAATGGTGCATGTTAACTCAAGCACCAAAGATCTAATGGAGATCAAAGGTTTGAAATGTAAAAGGGTTATAAGAGATCTATGAGAGTGATAGTGTCACCATATTGGGGGTGGATCAAAGATACAATGAAGAGATTTGGTCAAAAATTCAACATTCACCTAGGACAAGTGCATATTCACCAGGTAGCAGGATCCTAGAGCTCAAAGGACAAGGTCTGGCAGAGTGTGTTTTTTCAAAAATAGAGATCCAAAAGTGTTAAACAAAGGTGGATAATTCAATAAATCCCCATAATAATATAGGAAGAGACAAGTGTTAATCCCATAGCTCACGATTAGAGCTCGATCATATTTTGAAGATCTAATGATAAAATCAAAGAGTTGACAGTTCAATGAGGATAAAGATCTAATGAGAGGATTTCATATGGAGTGATGGCACCTGAGTGATGAAAATAACATAAATAAACCATATATTCAACAAGTTTCACCATATTAGGAGGGCTTAATAGAGATCTAATAACTCATGATAAAAGCTAGTGATAAAGGGATGTAGAGAGCCTATGGAGATACCAAGTGGCATGCTCATGTTCCATCATGCAGATGAGGGTCTGGTAGTTTGAGTCCTAGGTATACTATTCAAATATTTAGACCCAATGACATGTTGACATATGTCTTAGGGGAAACATTCACATTTTAGGATTAATAAATAGAATGAAATGGCATTGCCATATAGACATAACATGTAGATCTTTCTTGAGGTCTCATAGCTAAGTCAGATAAGGAATATTCCTTTAGTAAATAATATTGTATAATGTTTTGAAAATGAATATTCTATTATATAATGACATGAACAATAATTAACACACATTCATATTATGTTAGTCATAGTTAAACAAGGTCATGAGTTCTTTAAGAATTTGTAAAGGGATACTTGTCGATGACACTTATCTAGTTAGATGTTGAGAAAGAATGACTGACACATCTCATGAATTACCTATATAAAGGGGTACTATCATTTTTAAGGGGGATATTTTTTAGAGCCAAAAAATATTTGTAACTTTTGAGAAAATTAATATAAGTAAGGAATTATACAAAGTTTGTCCACATTTGCCTATGTGAATTTCTATCACGGGTTCTCTCTCATTTATATGATCTTATCTTTATATTTGAATGGTTCTTGTGAATTATATATGTGAATATTTAAATTCCAAGTTGCTAATTTTGGATAATTCTAGATTAGTTTAATGTTCTTAGGTTTACTTTTCTCTCTTTACTCTTCTTGCATCTAGGATAATGTTATTTGCTTGTAGGGGTAAAATTGTTAAAGTAAATCTTGTTCTTACTTGTATATTTTCACATTTTGCTTAGATGTTTTCCTAATGTGTGGTAGGATTTTAGCTTATGATAATTCATATTGAACATTGGTTAAATGAATATTTAGATGAAATTAGATATTTTTGATAATGTTTGAAATAAATATCAACAACACTTCTCTTTTCTACCCTACCCTTCCTTTCTATCCTTTTTTTATCAATTCACCTTAGATCACTTTCATTATGAATATTCATATTAGTTTAGATTTTGCCTTATTTTTTATCATAATTAACTTTAAATAGAAAAATCATATTAAAAATCAATGATTAACTATTAAACCATAGTGGCTTCCAACCACCAACTAATATAAATTTGTAAAATAATCAACCTATTTTTCCTCTATTCCACCAAGGATAACATGATTATCACAACTAGTAATTCATGAAATGGATTCTTTGAATCCATAAATTATAAGTATTTATTAAACACTATATGTTGACCTAGTGATATACATTTAGGTATCAACAAGATTGCTTTATGTGAAGGAAGAAAGAGGAAATACCTAAAGCTTGCTAAAAGCATACCACAAGATCCTTTTGCTTTGAGCTCTAAGGTTCCACCAAGGGTTTTTTCTTCCAAAGTGATTACTCCTAAGTTAGTTTTAAGTACAAGATGAACTATTAAAACTATTGTACATAGACCTCTACCCTCATTGTGATTGCAACATTAGAGCCAAGTAGAAGGTTAAGACTTAGGTCCTCCATAAGAAACCCTCAACCATCTTCCCAACCTACTTCTGCATGGGAACCCATTTATATCATAGAATATGTGAATAATAAAAACTATATTTCACATCCATCACCCCAAGGGGATTCATTTGAAGACATTCTTCCTCTCACTTAGAAGAGAAGAAGAAAGTTGATATTGGTTGTTGACGATGATGAAGTGATGGCTATAGAGACTCTTGATAGTCTATATTAGGAAATCACTGTCATTGTAGATGTAGCATAAGATAAATAAGAAGTGAAAAATTATTTTCCACAAGATGATTTTGTAGAGATTGTTCCTATTACTTCAACATAGATATATATTGACAAAGGTTAAGCCCCCATGATTGATGAATAAGCTCAACCATCCAAAGAGATAGAGGATGTAGAATTGTAGCATGCCTTGGCATTATCCCATTTATAAGCCAAAATCAAACAAAATGTATGAGAAATTGTTGAGATATTATCGTCATCCTAATGAAAGGATTTTATCACCTCTCTTTTTTTGAAAAAAATAGAAAGCATTAAAACTCAGTCCTTTGAGAAGCTAGATGAATCTAAGAATGAAAATATTTATCTATGGAGTTACACCAAGAAACTTGAAGAAGATAATATATCTTTGAGAATAAATATTATAAAATATGAATAGGATAATATCACATTGAAATCCCAAATAGCTTCTAGCTCTTATAATGTGCCTCTTGAACCCATGGTAGAACAAGGTTGCCAAAACATTCTATCCTACCCTGATGTCATAAGTCACTAGAAGAAAATTTGTTTTGATCTTGGATAATTGAATAAGAAAAATAGATTTATTGAGAAGGAGAAACAAAAATTTCAAGAAGACTTGAAATAAGCACAAAATTAAGAAGAACAAGCTAGATAAACCATGCAGTTCACCTACCAGCTTGGTGAAAAGTTGTTAGCCTATAGGAGTCCATCCCATTCATATAGTTTATTCTTGCATGAGTAATTTGTTAAATGGTAGTTACTACATATATCTTGTGGAATGCCACATGAGAATAATAAAAGTGAATAATTCTTGAAAATCTATCAGAGCAGTACTCCTAATACACAAGATTTATTATGCAAATTTTATCTATGTGATATTATTCTAGGGAATACTAAAAAAATTTCATATAATTTATTTTTTAGAGAGTTACATTGAGAGATCTTATCTCGACATACATGAATAAAATAAAATAGTAGGATAGATATAATGACCATGTAATACTTGTAAGAGAAGTTGGTATATGCATCAGATCCCAGTTTAGTAGTGCACAACAAATATGGGAAAATTTCAAAAGTTTCTATTTTTAATGGTCTAAAATCTATGATCACTATCTTTTCACTCTGTAAGATGGCGTTATCAATTTTGAATTGTTTGTCCAACATTTCTTTGACCAAGTGGTGACTTCTTATGCCAATGCTAGAATTTGTTAATAGTCTCTTTGAAAAGGAGATAAGTTATTTCTCCTACCACTATCAGATGGACCCTTAAAAGAGTTGAGGCCATCACTCAGATAAGTAAGTGTGTTTATTTTGTATATTTTTCAATAACATTATGTGATTGATTTTAAAATATTTAATTCAATTTGGTGTGTTTACATTTCAAGTAAGCGTGTTTATTTCAATAATTATTTTAGACTTTAGGAGTAGAAAATTAGGATAAAATAACACCAAAAACCCCCAAAAAACACTATTATCTAAACCCAATAAATATCTTATTAAAAACAACCTTGGACATTGGCCTTGGTAAGAAATGACACCAACATAGATTGGTTAAATGAAGGGTTAACAATGACACCCATCAGTGACATAAAAACCATTTAAATAGATTTATGAGGGCCTGATATAAGTTTAATTATCATCCAAAAGCTTATATAGTTCTCACAAAGAGTTACATATCTCCTACAAGTTGGTCATTAGATCAACAAATGTGAAGAACTTACTTTAGTAAGCCCAAAATCCATAGTGAAGGATTGAGATTAAAACAAAAGATTTAAATCTCAAGGATTAATTTTTGTAAGGTTTATATAGGTCTCATAAATCCACATTAAAGCATAAAAATCTAAAAATTTCTTTAAAAAACTCTCAAACAACACCTCAAGCATGCAAAGGCATCTTGGCTTGCAAATGGCCATTTCATGGTTTGCCCATCTATGGGATGTTACATAACTTTAAATTTGGAATTTATTATGGTATTATGATAGGTAAAGTGAATCAAATAATTTTATCTAGTTTCACACATGTGGGTGGTCATTTGGGATAAATTTCTCTTTCTAGGTCTAAGAGGCCTAATTAGACCTAATTAGATAGAAAAATGATAGAAAATGAGTACTTACACTTGCATTTGGATAATGAAATTTTGTATGAATATATAAGGGGATATAGGGTATTAAAAATGTGCCAAATTTCCCAAGGTGAATCATAAATTATCTTGGACAAGGATCTTTATCAGTGTTAGGGTTATAAAGAATGAGTGATAAAACATGCTATATGAGCAAAATTACATCTTATGAATGGTTTTATGGATACAAGTGCCTTATTTCATTTATAAATTTATTTTTAGGAGACATTCATGGATAAAATTTTCTTTTTTCAAACCATAACCCATTTTCCTCTCTCCTACACTTCTTTGCTCATGTGAAGGAATCAAGTATTTAATGTACTTAATGGATGCATATAAGTTATTCAAAGGATTTATTGATGTTTATCTCTCCCACATATACATATTAAATTATTTAATAAGTTAATTTTAGTTTTAATAAGGTTTAAAATTTGGAAAATGTCTCAAGGACTCCTAATAAGGCCTTTCTTCCTTCTAATGCCTAGGATGTTGAAAGAGTCAAACAAGCACCAATGTGCCTTATAAAAACCCATTAAAGGTGTAAATACCTCATTAATGGATTATAATAAGTTTTTAATTGAGAAATTAACTAATACATGATGACATATTTTCAAATAAGGATACTTATTCATCAAGGAAGATAAGTAACCAAGAATATAGGGTATACAAACAAGGATGTAGGTACTTTAGCTTGTCAAACATCAGAAATCGATGTCCAAGACTCATTAAAGATTCAAAACAAGTATCATTTCAAAATCCATGATTTTTTTTTGAAATAAGAAAAATATATTCAGGGAAGAGCTACATAGGATTTGAGGAAGACTAAGTAAATGTCAATTTTCCTGATTTCTTGGCTTTGTCTTTCTCTCCCTCTCCTCTCTCACTTTATCTATATGTAAACCTATTTTTGGAAATGAAAATATTCCTTAAAATAATTTGTGGAAATTAAATGATAATAAAAATACTTTTACTTTCCTCTTTTTAATGAATAAGACTAAGTTTTGTCATTTCCAAAGCTTTTAGCTAGTGTATGTTCATCGTTTGTTGATCAATGATAGTGACAGTTTATGCTTCCTTTCATTTTTTCCTCTCTTATTTACCTATTTGTAGGTGTTATATCATCCTTAAAGTTTTAATAAAGTGATTTAAAAATATTTTATGTATGTCAAGTGTAATCTTTCCTTAGTGTCTTTGAGAGACCTATTTATTAGCTACCTTAAATCATTCATCAAGATCAGTCTTTCTATGAAACATTGATGTTGAGAAACTTTCATTTGAGAAGTGAAATTAGGTCCATGTCTCTATTAATCCTTATTAGTGAATATTATACAAGTATAGGACACATTTTGGTGTATCATTTTAATTAAATAGGTTTTATTTTCAATTTACCTCCTCTTTTCCCTTGTAAGTTAGTAGAGTAGATTAGGGATCATAACTGATACATCAATGGGAGAAAACCCTTAAAATATAGATATTCAATAAATATATTAGGATACCCACATCTTATGATTATTTTCATGTTAATTTAAACTATTAAGGATTTAAAGTAACTTCATAATGGTGCAAGTCGATTGGATAACACCTACAAGTATATAGACCTATGTAATGACTAGTAGGGGAATCATGGAGATCCCTTCTTATGGGATAGATGATAAAGATGGAAATAAGGAGGTGAGATTATTTGCATGTCTAAGGATAAGAGTACTTGGGTGAATTTTATATGGGGTTAAATTGGAAAAGGGGAGGTACCACCTGAGTGAATTGATGGGGAGTTGAGAAGATAGATGGTGTAAGAGGATGATAGAGAATGAAAGAAATATAGAAAGGGATCTACATGGGTTATCGATATTGGTCCCTCATAAAACTTGTATCCATGATGATATTGATATATAACCTAATTAATTAATTATATTGAGTTTGAATTTCTTGATCTTATTGAGGCTAGGTCATCAGGGGTTAAACTACATGAGGTTGAGCTAATTAAACAATAAGAGGTATTAAATGTGGAGTTGAGGGTCAAGGGGAAGGAGCTCAAGGAGGAGAATATAAAAATACTTCCTATATAATTCTCCTCAAAATATATTGGAATCTCTTAAATGTCCTCATTGATTTGTTCTAATGTGGAAGGGGTAAGGCTAGCTTGGAAAGATGGCCTAGGTTGAGCCTAATTTCCTTTCTTCTTCCTTGCATCAATTCAAGAAGACACCTCATAATCATAATCTAGGTTTAGATAAAAATAATCCTCCTCATAGGATTGATGGCCATATTTTATGTTTAAGTAGGCTTGGTATTATGTTATGTGAGTACATATGACACCTTCTAGATCTTAGTCCTGATGTTCAACCCTACCTAGTTTAAAGGAGTCTCTTCATATTACCATATTATATAGATAAGTTAAGGCTTTGTATACATGTTGCCTAATGGTGATTGATAGGGGTGGGTATGCCTTTTATTGGGGGATGATACAATTCCTGAAGACATCATCCACTAGTTCATATGTAATTTCTCACTTGATAAAGTGGTGTAAGTCTTGATATAATAGGCAGAGAGGAGACTTGAGAGTACCTTCCACTTGAACGATTTTATCATCTCTTTAGTGCAAACCATACCCAATGGGAGAAAAATTCCCTAATCTCTTTTGAAGTATAATGCATGGGTGCCTCATTAATGGCCTTATATACCATCAAGTAGAATGACTTTCAAATCACTCTAATGTGGTTATGATAACAGTGGCGATATATTTTTTATAAGGCTATGTGGATAACATCACATCCAATAACCCTTGTTGGAAAGGCATAATGTTTTTATCATAATTTTTATGTATACTGCATCTACTAATTAGCTCATCATGTATAAGTTTCCTCCTCATTGAGTATCTCTCACTACCTTGATCATATTGAAATTGATCACCCCTCCAAGATGAGGGAATTTATCACCCTAGAGGATTATGTGAATTAAGGGGATCCATAAAAGGTTTATGTGTAGGTAGTTACTCTCCCCAAAAAATTAGTCAAATAGTATCACCCTAACATGGATTCCCTCCTTGAAGATGCAAATGGTGTATGCATTCACATCTATATTATTAACCCATTTTACATTAGGGTTTTATGCCTAGTCCTTCAAGATGTCATAGATATAGTGAATATGGTTTAAGTGGTCATCATATCTAAATCATAGGTAATAGTTTACTCCAAGATGTTATATTAGTCTTTAAAGGTACCTCCTAAATTGTTTGTTATCTGATGCAAGGAACTCACACAGTATACCACATCATGGAGACCATCCTATGCTCACTTAGCCTCAATAAATAGTTTGTCAAATAAGTTATCATAGGGGAAGACATCTAGATTATTTGTGGCTTAGTGAAACCCACACTTCTCATATACCTTAAGGGCATCTTATAGCGTATCCTTGTATTCATTAGTACTAGAAGATTTGGGAACTAGATCAATGGCCTTAAAATCCTCATTATACTACTTCAAACATGTCAATCCATCAAATAGATTTGTGTCCCTATACTCTAAATTGATTTTAGGGTTAGAGGATTAAATGGACATTATATCTAGGATGTAATTATACAACATTGATCCTTAAGCAAATGGGAAACATAGAGGGTTATGGTATGATTATAAATCAAGGAGTAGATTTTAGGAAACTAGGAGTAATAATGGCTAATGAGTTCACTTAGGGAAGTTATAGAGCTCTATATACATCTCTTACATTTGTGGAATTTAGAGGATCACTCGACATGAATTCAAATTAAATTTTGTGGCTCAATCATCCCATTTATTTTTTAATATGTATTTAAACTTATAGATGATGATTATATGTTTCCTACTAGATTAACGGTAATGATGTATTGATTTAAAATGTCTAATTAGAGTCTAATTTCCCATCTAATCAATGTCTAGAGCATGGTAGGCACATTTACATACCATATTTAAGACTTTTTTAATGATTAATATTTCATGACATGTGTCCCTTTTAAATTATTTAATGCTAAAATGGCCACCTCTTAGGTGTAGCCTAATGCTTGATCTTTATACACTTGGGAGAATAAAATTCTAGATGAAGGATGTGTGGCATCCTTTGATTAGCCTTTTCACTCTGTTTGTAACTTATTATAACCAACATAAGGTCTCTTAATCTCTTCCTACCAATATTTATAGAAATAACATGTGGCATGATTTGATAAGTTAACCTCCCTCATGCTCTAACATCTCTATTAGATCTAGGAGATTGAAAAACTTTACTCTGGCCCACATGGTTCTATTTCATTCAGTCAAGCTCTCCCAAGCTCTAAATTCTCTATCAAAACTAGGATACAAACACATATGACATTGGTGGGAGCCCATTGGTTATATCTTAACAAGTTCTGACACCTTTGGTAGTAATCCATGTGGTGTTTTCCCATTTAACTAATCCTATATAAATCAACAAAAAGAGACTATGTAAAAGGAAATAATCACAATGAATATAAACACTAACTTAAATTATATCTAAGCACTACAAGGTACCATGTAGGACTTTGGGATCTTGAAAATCTAGAAGAATAAGAATCTAGGAACTTAACACTCTAAGAGATTGGGACTTTGGGAACCTAACACTCTGGAAACCTATTATCTCCTTAAAGTGCACCCTGTTAGGTCCTAAGACCTACTTAAATAGACATAATGGAAACACACCTTAGGTTATGTGTGAACTTTTGTGAGTAGTGAATCTCTAGAGAGGGATAGTCCCCTTGATTTTGTTATGAAATTTTACATTTCATGATAACACCTCCAATTACACTAATAGGAAATTTAAGGTGTTTTAATGATATGAATAGTCAATTTTTTGGTGTAGAGTTGGACATCGAATTTGTATCCCAATAGATGAGGCTTGAATATGATATTGAGACTTGATTATCCTTATATATTAAAAATTGTGAATCATTGATTTATTTTCATAATATCATTATTAAAGGATATACATTCAATAAAAACACCTTGTCAACTTTAATCTAAAAATGTTGAGTTATTAAATTGAGTGCATTGAAGATATATTCACTATATCTATTTTAAGAAAATAAATTAAGTGATTTAATTATAACCTAAGGTATGGAAATGTTTTAGGGTTTTCACTTCCTATTATTTCATTACAATATTCCTATCATCATGGGAAACATGCTAAAAAGGAAAATAAAATTGGGAACACTAATTTTAGTATAAGGACCTGAAAATCATTTCTACATATGGACTTTGGATTTCATATATAACAAAAGTTGTCAAAGATTTTAAGGGTACAATGTCTACATATGGGAAAATTAATAGTAGTATGACATAATACATGAATATAATGAAATAATTATTGTAATGACACCAAATATCTTGGAATGATAACAAAATAGATAGTACTGCAATCAAGACTGAGATCTCTCAAAATGAGGGAGTTGAAATTAATAGTGATTTGAATGGTAATGTAGATGAATACCATCCATATCCTTAATCAAATGTTAAAATAAAAATAAATCATGTTGAATACAGTGGCCCATCTCAAGATGACTTCAATAAAATTAAATCTATGTTTTTTATACAACCACATGAACTTTAACATCAGTGCAAAACCATTATATACACCTACGAGTGACACTTTAATTATATTTATATTCAAAGTATTATATAGCTTTATGAAGGATTGCTATTCATGGTATAAGAAATAGGATGTAAAACAAGTCATATAAGCTCATGAATACCATAAAGTTGTAAATAAATAGAGAATACATGTTTATTATGCACATGGTGAGGACAATCATAAGTTTGTATGATTTATTGGCTACTTGATAAATTTTTTGAATGCATTGTTTTTGTACACCATTGAGAAATATCAAATATTAATACCATAGGCATGGTTTCACCCCCAAAAAGTCTAATAGGTAATTCACACATCTTAAAGTGGATTTATACACTAATTATGTCACTACCAACCAATTCAATTTCAAGTTCATGTTACCTGGCTAAAACTGCATCATGGATATCATTAGAAAAAATTGATTCTTAAAAAAAAGATTACAAATTTACACAATAAACACAAGATTAAATATTTATTATTTGTGATGGAGAACATTAATTCACTTAATACTTTTTCCCCTCTTATTTTGGATAATTTAAAAGTATATATATCAATAAAAGACATTGATTCTACCAAGATTCCTCTCATGATCAATGACAAAGTGGTTGATGGTGTTTTGTCATGTTTGGAAGAAGTATTGAAATGATGTTTGTTAACATATACAAAATAGTTGTCAATGTTACTAAGAGAGTTTACTTTTGGATCTTTTCTCTCACCATCTAAGTCCACTAATAAATTTTTCCGTGGGATAGTGAGGTGATTAAGAGAAGTAATACTAGGTTGAAATCCATGTTTACATGAAGCATGCACATGCAAACTAATTTTTGTGTTGTATTTATTCATTTTGGATCTAGGATCACAAATTTATATTAAATACCCTATCCTAAGTCATTTATATACATAATTAGTTTATAATGGTGGTTTTTTAATTACATTTTTTTAATAAAAAATGTATCTGTAGTAGTGGGGAATTTTATTTCACTTCTTATTCAAAATAAAAAGCTAAAAGACATCTAAAAAGTGGGAAACTCCATGATAATTCTATTTCAAGTCTTATTATACTCATATCCAAGGATGGAAGTGTAGATTCATTATATTTCCTTATTATTTGGGTTGTTAGTGGATTAGAAAAGGTCTTGCATGTCTCCAAGTTTAAGATAGGGGATTCATTCCAACCAAAATTTGGTGTAGCTAGAAGCATTAAAGAAATTCAATGAGATCTTAAAGGTCTAGTTGAAATGTTAGTTTTATGTCTTGTAGATGAGAATAATCCCATTTAATTACATATATGTGGTGTAAAAACCTATAATGAGGGTTTATTAAAAACTTTCTCAAGTAATTCTTAGTTAGCTGACTTAGCCTTTGAGGCTCTTTGATTTTTACATTTCTAGATTCATGCTAAGAAATATTTTAAAGTATCAAGGGAATAACAATACCATGAATTAAATAGTAAATATTTAAAACAAAACATACTAAAAATTAGTCAATCTCAAGTAGATGGAGAGGAGAAATTAGTTTCTATTTTCATATGTATCAAGATAAAGAATGGCTTGAGTAGATGGATGAATATTTATATTATATTTTATATACTACATATGTAGTTCCATGCACTCACTCAGTAGGAGTAATGAGGCTTAGACTTTTTGAGTCTATAGGAACATTATTAACAAGGTGTAAAAATACCTTGAGAAGGATCAAACCTATGGTTTTGGAGTGTATATTAGCATTGTCATGTGATGATTGGTAGAGTGTTTCCTTGAGTGCTCATTATTTTATATTAGCATTGTTATCATCAGATGGGATATTTATGTAATAAAATGAAATAAATAGGGTCTTCAATAGACTGATTGAAAAATATCCTAAAATAATAGTAGGAGGAGATAAAACTATCACATCAATACATGCTCGTAAGTTAATAGAAGCCATGTTTTTTACAGGTCCTCAAGGAGTTAGTAGTCATCTATTTGACTCACCTATTATAATAGGTCACTTTTTATAAGTAATTAGGAAATCCTTAAGCCATAAATTTGAATTTACTAGTCAAATTAAAGAACTGGTGCACCATAGAACATAGTCATCGAGGCATCTACATGTGATATCAGAGTTGAGATCTGAAAATACTAATGAGGAAAATAGTTTTTTTCACAATATTCAAGTAGGAATTTGGACTCTCGATATTTGTGACTAGAAGAGTTAGAATTGAGTAGATACTTAGAAAATATGCCAATAGATAGATGGATCCCCCGTATGACTCCTTATTTTACACATGTTAATAGTCATAAAATTTATCAATTGGTTACATTCATTATAAGGCTTGTAGGTCTATTTATTGTGGTTGGTTACGTATATATTTTTTCCTTGAAAATTCTAATGGAGTTACCACTAGAGTCAATTCATTAAACCATTTCATATATATGCTTAAAATATTATAAAGAAGAGGATTGGTAAACTTGGTATAGTAGTCATGGATCATGTCATGTTCTAAGTGATTGAGCTACTATAGTTTGTGTGCTAAGTTAGATTATTTATGGTTCATCAAGTAGGGATACATACATGTATACAAGTTTTTTTAATATCACCAATAAATTGTAAGAAATGAGCATGGGGATAATGTCATGAATTTTAGACAATGACATGAGTGGCCTAAATGATGGCTCAACAAAGCATATTCTATGTCCTGTATATAAGTGGGAAATGATTACATGAACTAACCTAAGTCAACATGTTATTGAATGTGTTATTACTATACTTCATAAATACATATCTTCTAAAATTTGGGATATTCCTATATATTTATCATGACCTAATCTAAGATAAAAAAATTTAGTAGTTGCCTTGGTATTTTTTACAAGACATTATAATGCTACAATAAGTTATACTATAAGAGTTGGGTGTATTTGAAATATCACTTGGAAGATATTTTGAAACAAATGGGTTATTATATTTTTTCCTATACTTATTATTGGAGAAGATTGTCTAAATTATCATTAGAATCATATCACCTTGTCTACACCTATCTTGGATCCTACTCTCCTCACACACAATGTTCTCATACCTTGATATGCATGTTGGCATACCTATTGGATCATTATAAGTATACTTGTACCATCCCAAGAATCTAATTATCTTGATCACACAAAATATGAGACCTAAATCATTTTTCCACATTCCCATTGAGACATGATGTTCTTACACATAAAACTCTCAAGACCAATCAACTTTATAGACACTTCTCTTAGAATACTGTAAACTCTCCAACGAAGATTTAATTAACCAAAACAAAAAATATTGATAGAGAGTGCAAATTTGAAGATAATGATGAAAGTATATAAATTGAATGTAGATGGTTCTACTACAACATGCAAAAAGTGAGAAAAGAAGTAGTTGTTAGAAAATTTTGAAATCATCCTCAATAATAGTGAAGATGAATAGGTTCCATCAAATGCTTCTAGGCTTTTCATGTAAATTTTGAATCTTGTTTTGTAATTTCCAGCTGTAAATTTTTTAAGTGCAACTTTGCAAATGTAATTCATGAAAATGCATTGTGTCAATTTTATAAGTCTCAAATCATGTAATTTTGATTTTTGAACATTTTAACTGGTTTAAAATCACCAAATAAATTTTTCCCCATTCAAGTGGTTGAAGTTTTTTACTTCACTTTTTCACTCAGTGTAATTTCACTAATGCACTTTCACATCACTTAAGTGGTGCAATTTTGTAAACCCACTTTTTCATAATTTGGAACTCAAAAAATGTGGTTACACACTATAACCACATCCTTACATTATAAACATGAGTGTTAGGCTCAATGTATAATACTTTTTTAAGGGTAAGACTATTTAGAGACTCTTTCAAAATATGAGATTGCATTTTCATCTCATTAAAGATTAGTACAAGGAGATTTTTTTGACTTTATGTTCATAATTTATTGGTGGATTATACATGTGTGTATGATTTAATTGTATATTCATATTCAATTTCAAAGTGTCAATGTAATCAATATAAATTAGTCATATAGTTTAAGTTTCACATTAAGTATTTAATTTTAAATATTTATGTGTTATTTCTATAAATTGTGAAGCCTTAGGGGGATTAAGAATAAGATTTTATGCATATTTTTATTGAGAAATATGGGGTTGTTGAAAATTATTCCATGTAAGTTTATCCAATACCCTTCGTGTATGTATCATTTTCATATGTTCATGATATATCTTTATCATCTCATTTTAATAAAAATGTTTCCTATATAACTACCTTAAATCTTGGGTTATTCTAGTGAGTCTTTATGTTTAGCCACCTAGAGTTGTACATCTTTCCCAAGGTTATTTTAGTAATTTATATGTTTATCTAGTCTTATTAATCCCATTATCTAGTCTTCATTTATTTTATATTTATACCCTTATCTACATCATTCCCTTCATTTTCTTTCTATCTCCTTTATGTACTTTCTAATTTAAAGTACAAAATTCCCCTTTGTATAATTTTTTTTGGGTGTAAATAGCTATGAATAGTGTTTTTCTTTCTTTCCATTTTTGGTATTCAAGAAATTTAGATCTACCTATTAATAAGAGAGGGAATATTTCCCCATTTTTTTGACTAATGTGAGGACTCTATCCCCACCCTGTTGACTAAAATTCCACATTTATCACCTGAAAAAAATTCATCCAATAATTTTTGACAAATTGATTTGGGATCAAGGTTTTATATGCACATTAAATTTAGAAATTTCAAGGAACCTCCCATGGAATGGAGGTTGGAGACTCTATTTAGAAAAATTACCTAGTGCATGCATCTTTCTAATTAAATAAATGGCATTGGTTCACCCCAACCCTAATGTTCCCTATGTCCTATGGGGAAAACATTTTGGGCCATTGAATTTGGCCCAATATAATGATTTACAATCAAACTAATGAATAAATTTCTAAGGATTTATAGATAAAATGGTCAATATGTAGATAATCATATCTTTATCTTACTAGTAACCTATAGTATCTTGCGATTTATGTATGAAGATGTCATTGTTAGGATTTTTGTTGAGACTATCATAGGACATGCTAATTAGTTATTTTGGAACCTATAATATGGATGCATTTTGAATTATGACTCCTTGAATAACATGTTTTTGACCAAATTTAATTCAACTATGGATGGGTGTGTATTTTTGTCATATTTCCTCTAAATCTAGAAGTAAGAAGATGAGCATATGAGATAGTTCATAGCCCACTTCAATAAACTATTGAGACTAATTCCTAAGATGGATCAACCAAGTCTCAATAATCAAATTTGTCTTGATTGTTTCTCTTGATTGTTTCTGTACATCTAGAGATCAAATTTATCTTAATGAAGAACAAGGTAAATGACTTTAGAATCTATGAAATAGGAAGTTATTAAAATTAAAGATGACATGATTCTATTTGGAATGTTGAATAAATAAGTTTCAAAATATGCTACAACTACCATAAGTGTTGAAGAAGAAATGAAAATTGATATAATCAAGAGTTATCATCATTTAAAAAAGATATCCCAAAGGAAAATTATTGATCAAAATGGCATAACTCTAATAGAGAAAAAGATAAAGCTCTTCCTCTCACATATGACTATTTTAGTTTCATAGTTGTAGAAGAGGGTGAATAGTTGGAATAAATAATGATTGATCATATAATAGATGGAGAATTTGGTTTCCCCTTTGGAAAAAAATAGAAAGATTTGCCTATTTCATTAGATTGATCAAACCCCATGGTCCTAGGAAAAAATGGGTTATCTGAAAATGAACCAATTGAACCACAAATAGAAAGGATTAATAATGTAGAGTGTGATGTTTTAATTTTTGAATGTGAAGATAACATGGAACTAGTTTTTTATGAAAAATAATATTTCTCTTATATCATAATGGAAGAATCAAAGTTCAAAAGTGAATATTTCTTGGCACTTCTTTATGATGTCCCATTATAGAATAATTATCCATAATATTTGGATCCAAATAAATCAATCCTATGTAGTTTGAGGATTATAATAATGCCAAGGTTGAGATCAAGGAAAAATAAAATTAATGGTGCCTAAATTTTATTTCAAGTGAAATTGAAACTTTTAAGATAGAAGATAATAATGAAGATGATAAAAATGATTCATTTAATGATTAATTTATCTTTACTATGGGGAGGAATATGGAAAATAATATCTACACTCAATTCATTCCAAAATATATTCCTATTATTTTTCCATCTTAGAAAGTAACATGCAACACACTTCTCTCTAGTTTAGATCCTATATCTAGTGAATATGCATTCAAATCCAACCAAGAAGACATTGAAAAAGTCTTGTATTATAAAAAAAATTCATATAAGATTGTAAATTTCACATTAATTACTTCTTAAGACATGAAGACATTTATGACTTGTTCATTCATGATCATCCATGTGTCAACAATTATTATAAGCTCTTATTCCTACCTACTTGGTCATAGCTATTGAATGTGTTTGAAGCTCATAAATCAAACACATTATTCTCAAATGATAGGTACTTATCTCATAAAATTAATGGATTTGTATAGTATTATCATTTTCCTCTGTCTTGTAAATAGTTCATTTCTCCCTATTTTAGCTTGTTTCCTTTTCCTATTTTATGTTGGTGTGTGTGTGTGTGTGTTATTTTTAATAAATTTAAAAATCTATTTATTTCTCCTTATTCTCCACGTATTGGTCCTTATACCTATACATATTTTTAGTTACAATCTCTATTTATAATATATCATAGGTAATAACATGTTTTACAAGGATGCTAGAATGTTTATTACTTTAGGGTCGATGAAAAGATCATAATTTTAGAAATAAAAATTGAAGTTCTTGAGCTAAGTAGATCTATAAGACAAAACATTGATAGTAAATTCAGATAATATAGTTTTAAATCATGAAAATGGTTATATAAATGTTTTTTATTTAAATGATAACTTGGATAGGTGATCTAGACCAATAGTGCATGTTCATTTCTTATATGATTGAAATGGGTGAATTGGTTGTCAATTGGTCAAATAAAAATATGAAAATATTTAGATTAGGGGATATAACTAATTATCATGTGTTTATTTATCATATGATTGAGATGGGAGGACAAGCTATCAGTTGCTTAGATCAAAATATGTAAATCTTCAGAGTAGGAGATCTAACCTAATAATGCATGTTCATTTCTCATATAATTGAGATAGGTGAACTGCCTATTAGTTGGTTAGACCAAGATGTGCAAATGTGAGCTACATAAAAAATTTCAAGAATATATGGTGATAAGTCACTAGTAATTTGATATTTTAGAGTTCTCATATATTCCATTACAAAATGTAGTCCCATATTTGGATCCAATTTTTGTCATGAAATTTTGCATTTCGTAACAACACCCCCAATTGCACATTCATAGGAAATTAGAGTATTTTTAATGATAGGGATTGTAATTTTTTTAATTAATGGGACATCAACTTTGTATCCTAATGGATAAGGCTTGAGTCATATATTAATATTTGTTTATCCTATGATCTTCCAATGGTGAATCATTGATTGGTTTTCATAATATCATTTTGAATGGATGTGCATTTGAGTAGAACACTTATTCAACACTAATCTAAAAATGTTGAGTTATGAAGTTGAGCGCATTGAATATATCTTAAAAATATCTCTTTCAACAAAATAAAGTTATTTAATTATAACCTAAGGTATGGAAATATTTTTGGCTTGTCACTTCCTATTATGTCATTGTAAGGTTCATAGCATCATGTAAATCATGCCAGAAAGGGAAATAAAATTAGGAACACTACTTGTAGTATAATGACTTGAAGATCATTTCTACATATGGAATTTGGGTTTCATATATAATAAAATTTGTCAAAGGTTTTAATGGTATAATTTTTACATATGGGAAAATAAATAGTGGAATGACATAAAATACATGAATACAAGGAAAGAATTATTAGAATGACACCTCTAGATATACTCAAATGATAAAAAAATAAATAGTGTTGCATTCAAGACAAATATCTATGAAAATGAAGGAGTTGAAATTAATAATTATATTAATGTTATTGTAGTTGAATACCATCTATATCCTTAATAAAATGTTGAAATAGATCAAAATCATGTTGAAGATAGTGGCCCATCTAAAGCTGACTTAGGGAAAATGAAATAAGTGTTATTTTATACAACCACAAGAACTATAGAATTAGTGCAAATCCATTATGTACATGTACAAATGATTTTTTAATTTTATTTGACTGTAAAGTATTACAAAACTTTAGGAAGGATGGTTATTCATGGAAGAATACATAAGATGGAAAATTAGTCAAAGAAGCTCATGAATATTGGAAATTTGGAAATAAAGAGAGAATATGTGTTTATTACACACATGTTGAGGAAAATCCTAAGTTTTTTCATAGGAGATATTGGTTGCTTGATAAATTTTATGAATAAATTATTCTTTTACACTATTGGGAAGTGTCAAAGATTAATACCAAAGGTAGTTTCACCCCAAATAATTCTAACAGGTAGGTCACACTTGTCAAAGTTGATTTATATGTTGATTGGCACTATCAACAAATTAAAGTTAAATTTTAAGGTAATTAGCTAAAAATGCATCATGGATATCATAAAAAAAAATTGATTCTATATAAAATTCTTATGTCTATACACACTGAGCACAAGCTTCAAGCTTCAAGCTTTATTATTAGTGGTGGAGAACATTAGTTTTATTTATACTTGTTCTTATGTTATTACTTATGGATACTTTAATAGCATGTAGATCAATAAAATACATTGATTAGAAAGTGGATGAAAGAGGATTATCATGTTTAGAAGAAATATTGAAATGATGCTCATTAAAATTTAAAAACTAGCTATCAATGCTATTAAGAAAGTTTACTTCTAGAGCCTTGCTCTCACCACTTAAGGCCATTGAGTAATTTCACCATGGTATAGTGAGTTGATTAAGATTAGTAATAATAGGTCTAAATCCATGTTCAGATGAAGCATGTACTTGCAAAATAATTCTTATGTCACGTTTCTTAATTTTAGATCTAGGATCACTTCTTCAGATTAAATACCTATTCTTAAGTCAAGTAGATCCAAAATTAGTTTAAAATGGTGGTTGTTTATTTGAATTTTTACAATAAAAATATGCATCTACGATAGTGAGTCATTTGATTTCACTTCTTATTTATAATTAAAATCTAAAAAAAAACATCTAGGAAGTGGTAAACTCCACGTTGATGCCATTTCAACTCTTAAACTACTCATCTTCAAGTTTGGTAATACAAATAAATTGGATTTATTTTTAGCATGGATTGTTAGTGGTTTATCAAAGTTATTATATGTCTCCATGTTTAATATATAGGGTTCCTTCCAACCAACATATGGTGCAACTGGAAGCATTACATCAATTGAGCAAGCTAGTAAAGGTCTAGATAAAATTCTAGTTTTGTGTCTTGTAGATGAGTAAAATGCCATTAAATTAGATATAGGTGGTTTATAAACCTATAATGAGGGTCTATCATAAAATTTATCAAGTAAGTATAAGTCAATTGACTTAGCCTTGGAGGTTCTTTGATTTTTTTCTTTCTACACTCACACTAAAAAATATTTTGATGTAGCAGGGGAAGCACAATATCATGTAGTAAATAGTAAAATTTTACAAAAAAAGTAGACTAAAATTTTGTCAAGCTTAGGGAGATGAAAAAGGAGAAATAAGTTCTAATTTTCATGTGTATTGAGATAAGGAATAACTTGAGTAGATGGGTTAACATGTATATTATATTCTATCTACTACATACCTAGTTTTGTGAACTCATTCAACAAGAGTTATTAGGCTTGGAATTGATAAGGCTAGAGGATAAATATTAACAAGGTGCAATAATATAATAAGGAAAAATCCAATGGTTTTGGAGTTTCTATTAGCATTAACATGTGATGATTAGGAGAGTGTTTTCTCTAGTGATCATAATTTTTCATTAGTTTTATTCTCATCAGATGGGATATTTATGCAATAAAATGAACTAAATACATTCTTTAGCAAATTTATTGAAATATTTCCCAACACAATACTCATAGGAGATGAAAATTTTGCATCTATACATGCCCGTATTTTATTTTTAACCATCTATTTTTTTAGGTCCTCAAGGTGTTAATAGTTAGATATTTGACTCACATATTAAAATAGGTCAATTTTTGTAATTAATGAGGCAACCCCTAAGCCATACTTCAACATTTACTAGTCTAATTGAAGAACTGGTGCATCATAGAGCACAATCATCATGGTATCTACTGTGATTTTAGATCTGAGCTTTGATAATACTATCGAGGTGAATAGTTTTTTTAGAATATCCAAGTAGGAAGTTGGAATCTCAAGATTTGTGACCAAAAGAGTTAGAGTTGAGTAAATACTTGCAAAATGTTCCAATAGATGGATGGATCCCCTTATGCCACCTTAGTTTACACATGTTGGTAATCATCAAATTTATCAATTGGTTACATCCATTATAATGCTTGTAGGTATATCTATTGTGGTTAGTTGCACATACATATTTTTCTTACCAATTATAATAGATATGCCACTAGAGTCTCTTTATCACACAATTTTATAAATATGCTTAAAATATTATAGAGAAGAGGGCTATTATACTTGGTATAATAGTCATGGATTAGGTCATGATCTACATGATGTATCTACCATAGTTTGTGTAATAAGTGAGATTATTTATTATGCATTAGGTAGGGATAAGTACACATACACAAGTTTGTTTAAGATCAAAAACAAATTATAATAAATGAACATGGGGATAATGGTATGAATTTTAGATAGTGATATGTGTGTCCTAAATGACACCTCAACATAGCATATTTTTTATCCTTTATATAAGTGGGAGATGATTATAGGAACTAACCTAAGTTAGCATGTTATTGAATCTGATGGTACTATATTGCATGAATACATGTCTTATGAAATTTGGGATATTCCTATAGATTTATCATCACCTAGTTTGAGACAAAATTTTAAGCATTTTCTTTATCATTTTTTATAAGACACTAAAATATTATAATAGGATATACTAAAAGAGTTGGGTGTATTTGAAATATCACTTGGAAGATATGTTGAAACTAGTGGGTTATTATATTCTCCCCTTTACTTACCATTGGAAAATATTTTCTAAATTATCATTGGAATCTCATCACCTTGTCTACACCTATCTTAGATCTTACTCTCCTAAGACATAATGTTATCAGACCCCAATAAGTATATTGAAACACCTATTGTATCTTGATAGGTGTGCCCGTACCATCCCCAAAATCTACTTATATTGATAATGTAACCTGTGAGAATCTAAGATTTTTCCTACACTCCCATTAGGACTGGATATCGCTACACACAAAATTATCAAAAATTTCCAACACTATAAGCACTTCCCTAGAATCCCATAAACTCTCCAAGGTAGTTTCAGATGACCAAAACAAAAAAAAATTGATAGAGATTGAAAATTTAGAGACATATATGGAAGGATCCAAATTGAATGTAGCTTGGTCTATTAGAACATGCTTAAAAGTGCAAAAATAAGTAGTTGTTAGAGAAAGATGAAATCATCTTAGATAAAGTGAAAGTGAATACATTCCATCAAACACTTTTGGTCTTTTCATGTAAATGTTGAATCTTGTTTTGTAATATCTAGTTGAAAATTTTATAAGTGCAATCTCATAAATGTAATTCATGTAAATGCAATGTGTCAATTTTATAAGTCTCAAATCATGAAATTTTGATTTTTGCACATTTCATGTGGTGTAAAATCACCAAATCACTTTTGCACCATTCAAGTGGTGCAATTTTATAACTTCAATTTCTCACTTAGGGTAATTACACCAATGCACTTTCACATCACTTAAGTAGTGTATTTTTGTAAACTCACTTTTGCACCATCTATAATGCAAAAATGTGGTTAACACCATAAACACCTCCCTGTATTATAAATATGAGGGTTAGGCTTAGCATACATAAAATTTTGAAGGGCAAGACTTTCTAGAGACTCTTTCAAAAGATGATATTACATTTTCATCTCCATAAAGATCAGTACAAGGAGATTTTGTAGACTTTATGTTTCAAATTTATTGGTGGATTATACATTTGTGTATGATGTACTCATATTTACATATTTAATTTCAAAGTGTCATTGTAATCACTCTCAATTATTAAGATAGTATAAGTTTCACATTATGTATTTCTTTTTGAATCTTTATTTATTATTTTTATAAATTGTGAAGCCTCTATGGGATTAATAATAGTATTTTATGCATATTTTTATTAGGAAATAGTGGTTTGTTAAATATTCTTATTTTTAAGTTTGTCTAATATCCTTGGTGTATATATTGTGTTTGTATGTTATTGATATGTCTATATCATATCATTTTGATAAAAGGGTTTCCTATATAAATACCTTAAATCTTGGGCTATTTTGGTGAGTCTCTGTGTTTAGACACATAGAGTTGTCCTTCATATTTTTTAGGGTTATTTTAGTAGTTTGTGTGTTTAACTAGTTTGAATAATCCCATTATTTATTTTTAATTTCCTTTCTATGTTTCCCATTATTTTCATAATTCCCTTCATTTTATTTTTATCTCCTTTATGTAATTTTTTATTACAATTATGAAAGCCCCCTTTGTATAAAACTTTTTTGTGTAAATAATTGTGAATAATTTTTCCCACTTTATATTTTTGGTTTCAAATCAAGGTAGTTACACCTACTAATAGGAGAGGGACTTTTTCCAATCATTTTTGACTAACATGAGTACTGTGCCCCCATGTTGTTGACTAAAAGTCCAAATTTGTCCCCTAAAATATTTTTAGTGAATGAGTTTTGGTGACTCTACTATGGATCAAGGTGCTATATACACATGATTTTTAGACATTTCAAGGATCCTCCCCTAGAATGGAGATTGGAGACTATGTTGAGAAAAATTAGCTAGTTCTTATATCATTCTAATTAAATAAATGACATTATTTCACACCAACCCCAATATTCCCTATGTCCTATGGGAAAAATGTTTTGGGCCATTGGATTTGGACACATACAATGATTTACCATTAGGCTCAAGGAAGAAATTCAAAGGTTTTTTGCAAAAAATAGTTAATATGTAGATAACCATATCTTGTCCTTCATAGTATCTTATAGTACCTTGGGAGTTATGCATGAATATGTCATTATCAAGATCTTTGTTGAGACTCACATAAGATCTGATGTTTAGTGGTTTAAACACCTAGAAGATAAATGCATTATGAATTAGGACTCCTTATATAATAAGTTACTAAAAACATTTAAATTAGTTGTGGATGTATGTGCATTTTTGTTATATTTATTCTAAATCCAAAAGTAAGAAGATGAGAAGATGAGAGAGTTCATATCCCACTTCAATAAATCATTGAGACTGATTCCTAATGTGGATCAAAAAAGTCCCAACAATCAACTCTATGTCTTCATTAGTTCTATACATCTAGATATTAAATTCATATTGATTAGGAACAAGGTAAATGACTTAGAAGTCATGAAATAGGAAGCTATCAAAATTGAATATGATATGGTTCTATCTAGGATGTTGACAAAAAAAGTCTTAAAATATACTATAACTATAATAAGTGTTAAATAAATAATGAAACTTGATATAATCAAGAGTTTTCATCATATATAAAATATATTCCAAAGGAAAATTATTAATCAAACATGTTAGAACTCTAATATAGAAAAAGATAATGTTTATCCTATCACATATGATTGTTTTATTTTTATAATTATAGAAGAAGGTGAATGATTGGAAGAACTAATGATAAATGAGTAATTTAACCACATATAAAAAATAGGTTATCATAAAAACAATTTATTGAACCACAAATATAAAGGAGTAATAATGCATAGTGTGGCCTTTTACTTTTTGAAGGTGAAGATAACATGGAACCGGTTTTATATGAAAAATAAGATTCCTCTTATATCAAAATGGAAGAATTAGAGGTTAAAAGTGAAGACTCCCCTGGCACTTATTTTTTATGTCCCATTGTAGAAGAATTATCCATATTATTTGAATCCAAATAAATCAAACCTAATTAGATTGAGTATTATAACCATGCCAAGGTCAAGATCAAGGAATACATCAAGGAAGAACAAAATGAATGGTCCTTAATTTTCATGTCAAGTGAAATGGAAACTATCAAAGCAGAAGAGATTGATAAATATGATAATAATGATTAATTAAAATATGAATTTGTATTTTCTATGGTATTTATTATGAGGTTAAAGTTGACTAGTATATCACAATCATTCACATCTTGTAATTTAAACTCTTAGCGATGGAAAATAAAACCAATCTACTAGTATAAATGGAGGTAAATAATATTTTCACTCAATTCATTCCAAAATATATTCCTATTGTTGTTCCAACTCATAAAGTAACATGCAACACACTTTATTCTAGTTCAAACCTTAAGTTCAAACCTTATATCTAGTACATATGTATTTGAATCTAACCAAGAAGACATTGAAGATGTTAAATATTATTAAAAAAAGTTCACATAAGATTATAAATTTCACATTAATTCAATTATAAAACATGAATACATTTATGACTTGTTCATTCATGATCATCCTTGTGTCAATGATTATTATAGACTCCTCTTCCCACCTGCTTGGTCACAACTATTAAATATGTTTGAACCTTGTAAGTCAAATCCATTATTATGAAATGGTAGTTAATTATATCAACTAGTGATTGTATTTGTATATGATTATCTTTTTCCTTTATGCCTTCTAAATAGTTATATTCTCCCTATTTTAGATTGTTTCCTTTTCCTAAACTATTTTGGTGTATGTGTGTTATTTTTCAATAAATGCAGTAGCCTATTTATTGATATTTATTATATATGTATTGGTATTTATTCACACACATTTTTTTTTGTAATCTCTATTTATAAGAAATCACAGGAAATCACATGATTTACAAGGATTTTAAAATGGTTGTTTCTTTAGGGTCGATGAAGAGATCACAATTTTAGAAAGAAACATTGAATTTATTCAACTAATTATATTTAAAAGACAAAAAGTTAATAGTAAATTTAAAGAATAGATTTTATAGTCATAAAAATGGTGATATAAATGTTTGTTTCTAAAATTATATATTTTAAAGGTGATGTGGCCCAACATCGCATGTTCATTTATCATATGATTTATATAGGTGAACTAGTAGTCAATTGGATAGATCATAATATGTACATATTCAAAGTAGGGAATATAACCTATAGTGCATGTTCATTTCTTATATAATTTATATGGGTGAACAATCTATTAGTTGGTTGGATAAAAATATGCAAATATTTAGATTAGGGGATATGACTTGATAACAAGTGTTCATTTCTCATGTGATTGAGATAGGTAAACTAGTTATTAGTTGGTTAAATTAGGACACACAAATGTGAACTTCATAAAAGTTTTTAACAATCCATGAAGATAAGGCATTGATCATTTAAGATTATAGAGTTATCCTAAATTCCATTTGGAAATGTGGTCCCAAAAATAGAGCTAGTTATTGTCATGAAATTTTACATTTTATGAAAACACTACCAATTGCACTCTCACAGGGAATTTAAGGTGTTTTAATGATAAGAATAGTATTTTTTTTATAGAATGGAAAATTGAATATATATATCCCAATGGACAAGGATTGAGTCACATACTAATATTTACTTATCCTTAAATATTACAAATTTTGAATTTTCAAAATATCATTATGAATGGATATGCATTCAAACAAAACACATGGAAAGCATAAATATGAAAATGAAGAGTTATGAAATTGAGTGCATTGAAGATATATTTACAATCTCTATTTCCATAAAATAAAGTAAGTGATTTGATTTTAACCTAACATATTGAAATATTTAAAATTTATTTTTTCCTATTATGTTATTAAAATATTCCTAATATCATGGAAATCATGCTAGAAAGGGAAATAGAATCAGGATCACTACTTGTAGTATAAGGACTTGAAGATGAATTCTAGATATGGAATTTAGCTTTCATATATAACTAAATTTGTTAAATGTTTTAATGGTAAAATGTTTACATATAAGGGGAAAAAATAGTGGAATAATGTAAAATACATTAATATAAAGAAAGACATATTGGAATGACCTCAAAATATCCTTGAATGGTAACAAAATAAATAGTGTTACAGTCAAGACTGAGATATCTAAAAATGAGGGAGTTGAAATTAATAATGATTTGAATTGTAATATAGATGAATACCACATATCTCCTTATAAAATGTTTAAATAGAAAAAAAATCATTTTGAACATAGTGGCTCATCTCAAGATTCTAGACACCTCATTATAGCCATAACTAGTTTTAAACTGGACTTCAAACTAATTTTTACCAAACAATACAAATTAGGAATCACTAAGCATCCACATTTCATCTTCACATCATTAATTAGTTCTCATAATAATGTTGAGGCATATTTATTTGGGGTACTATCCCATACACAATAATAACATCTCATGAATTCATCTTCAATCATCTTGTGACCTTAACTAGTAATTTGGCCTATGGACTTAGTAAGCAGGTCACCTGAATAATTCTTAAAAGAGATAAAATATTAATAAAAATGAATAAAATAAATTAGATTAAATTATTAGATAAATATTATAGTTTCAATTAATGAATATCTCAAATTGGAAATTCAAAAATTCAAAACATCAAGCTTCTTCATCATTACCTTTATGAGTTGTCAAACTCTTATAAAATATCTAACAAATATCTAAATTGTGATCCATGCCTATTAATTGAAAATATTAATTAAATGTACCCTAATTAACTCAATTAGAGTTAAATTTAATTCACCTAAGGTTAGTTTGAGCACATTTCATGCTTAAATCCTAACCCAACTCAACTTGGGTAAGAGTTCGCTTTAGAGGATATAGATACAAGGCCTTAATTTTTGATCCATAAGCTTTCTTAGTGAAATGTTATTATGCCAAAATACCTCCAAAAATATTCATAATAGTGTTACCATTAAAATTTCATAATTAAATCCAAGCTAAGATAACCAACATTACCAAGGTGCCAAGGAAAGGTGGAACAATGGAGCTTCATTGACAAAGATTTATTGAGTACATAGCCAAACAAGCCTATTCAACAAGGCCTTTTGGAGATAAAATAAAGGTAAAACAATGATTTATTTTATTTTATAGTTGTGTTTTCATTGTATGCTTGTTATATATACTCTCCTTAGTGTTTATATTAGAGGTGTTAGTGTTTAGTGTGTTTTTTTTTATTTGGTTTTATTGACTAACACGATACTAATCTCCCCTCTATGAATTCCTTGTTGACATTGGTGGAAAAACCAGAAGGACCTGTACCCCAAAAAGTTATTCCTATGACATTTTAGGACATATTTCTAATTTTTTCATGTCAAAATCTTCGCTTGCTAAACAAAAAGTAAAAATTTGAAGCTCATGGATATTGTACTTTTATTTTGTGTAGTCATGTTATTTCAACTCCTAGTGATGTTATTGTAACCCCTAGTTGTGTTTTTACATGCATAATTACATTATTTCAACCCCTATTTTCATTTTTGCATGCCTAGTTACATTTATGCATGATTAATTGTGTTTTTGCATGCCTAGGTGTGTTTTGCATGCCCATGTTCACTTTGCATGCTAGTTACATTTTTGGATGTCCAGTTGCATTTTTCCATGCCCACTTGAAGTTTTGCATGTCCAATTGTATTTTTGCATTCTCAATAGAGTTTTTCATGCTCAATTGTAGTTTTGCATTGTTTAATTATGGTTTTCCATTCTTAGTTGTGGTTTTGCATTGCCATCTGTAGTTTTTCATTGTTAGTTGCATTTTTTCAATTTCTAGTTATGGTTGTGTGTTTCTAATTATGTTATTTTGTAAACATTTACATTATTGTAATATCTAGTTAAGGTTTTGCACTAACAGTTTGTTTTACAAGTAGTTGCATTTTTACACTAACTAGTTGTAGTTTTACAAGAAAGTTATGGTTTTGCTTTATGTATTTGTGGTATTGCACTGTGTGAAAAATGTAAGAAACCTGAGAGATAAATTTCAATTGTAATTTGATCAATTTATTGTATATTATAAGAATAAGGACACCTTAGCACTTTTTGTAGAACCCAAAGACCAAGGAAAAACATTTTTAACACTCTAAGATTCAAATTCAAATTTATATTTGGTGTTTAAAAATCCTTTACTTGATTTGTTTTCATTTTTCAAATTTCATAACTAAAAAAATGCCTAGGGGATAAACTTCATATCATATTTTTCTTGGTGTTATAAAAAATGAACTCACCCTCTAGTTAAGTGATCATAAGATCTTTTTGTTTTTTGGGTTATTGTTGTGTGTTTATTTCATAAATCAAGTGTAGCATGTATGTTCCCCCCCCCCCCCCCCCCCCCCCCTATCCCCCTTAGGGAACTTGGGTGATAAAAGTTACTTCAATTTTTACCTTTTTTACTTTATCCAAGGCATGGAAGAAAAGTCACTAAGCCACTCCCCAAAATTTGAGTGATCCCAAAATGACCTTAAATTCCTTCTACAATTTTTATTTTTATGCATCTTGGATTGTGGGTGGGAGTTCATATCCTCCTCATTCGTTCTCTAGGGAAGCACTAACTCAGGAATTCATCTCCTAGAATTATTTCAATCCCACTCCATAGTAGGTTTATATAAATTTAGGTTGACTTAATTTGATGCTTGTTTGAGATGTTAAATAAGCTCCATTAGTAAGAAATTACCTCAGAACATAGGTTTAACTCTAACATTGTACTAGACTAAGTAATTGATGGATGTAATGGTTATGGAAAGGACAAGACCTTAAAAAACATTGGTTAATGTGTATCCAAAAGATGTGTTTGTTCCCTAGTGTTAACCACACATATGGGACCATCTAGAACATATGAAAATTGATAGTTTTTAGACAACCCCACTTACCAAAGATATATGATCAATGCAGGGTAAGTAGCTGAAAGTTACATGTTACCATGTAAATTCTTGATAGAAGAGGGGGCATAAAAACCCTACTTTCATGTGCATTTAAATTTTTGTATTAATAATTATTTAATCTCAAGAGCAAGTATATAGATAGAATTTGATATTACGAAGACAACTTGTCATTTTTTAGGATTAAGATGATACACTTAAGTGTTTTTGTTATTTTTCCTTTTTACTTGCATTATCTTGAGTGAAAACTATTTTTTTTTTCATACCACATTCAAAACAAGTCATGTTTACACATAACTCTTTTTATTGAATAGATGTTATGCCATCTTTTTAACACCACACTTTGACTTAGTCATTTGTCAAACTTTTGTGTGTGTATGTGTCCCTTGTTTTAAAGGGGTGTCATTACACTACCCATTTCATTCCAAACTATTTCAACTTAGATTTTTGAAATAAACCATTTGTCATATATTTAAATAAAGATATAATATTTATGATGTTTACATTGTTTTGAAAACTTGTTGCCTTATATTGGTTTGTGCCTAGTATCAATTTTTAACCATTTTGGTCTATATTTTTGTCCATTTTAATAATCAAACCTTATAAATCTAGCTCCAAATCGGTATTGATAATTTTAGATTTAAACATTGATTGGTTTATGCCTATGCCTTGTGTAATTTTGGCTTAGACATTTATCTCTTAATTTTGGGTTGTGCAACTTAGATTAATTTCTTGCTCAATTTAAAAACTATTTTGTTGCCTAAATTTGGGAAGTGGTCTATATTACATGTGCCTAAAGTCCAATGTATTTTTATAAATTTAAAGTTTATGGTTGAATTTGAATGCCTAATTTGAGTCTAAGTGTTTGAAATTTGTTAGATTAATTATCTTGCCTTTTAGACCTCATTTGTGCTAAGTCTAGTTTTTGTGTCATATTTCCAAAAGACCTATCAATTCTCGTTTGTTTCATACCTAGTGTTATTTAAAAGTCTATATTTTGTGTCATGTTCCCAAAGGACCCAAAAATTCCCTCTTGCCTTTTATACCTAGTATTATGCCAAGTATAACTTTTGTTTCGTGTTTCCTAAAGACCTAGAATTTCACCTTCTATTTTAGACCTAGTCATTTTGAGCCTAGATTTGTGCCTTGTTCCTAGAAACCTAGCAACCTTTTTCATTTTTAGACCTAAATTAGAATTATTTGAAAAACTTTTTACCTAATTTTAGAATTTAGATTTATCCACTCACTTGACCATTTATGTGAGCTATTTTACATTAGACCTTTTGGACCAAGTTTATCATTGACCATTTTGGAGATGGTTCCATTCCTAGACCAATGCCACTATCGAACCTAGACATAGACCAAGACCATTTTCATAAACTAAGACCACCCTCTTTAGGATAATTAAAAAACCCAACCATCTTGAATATCATATGTTATAATTACCCTTCTTTGGGCTAATTAATGCATAATGTTCTTCCTTTTAATGATAATAGTACCCAATCCCCTACCTATACCATTAACCTTCCTTCAGTATATGTTAATAACCAAGATTCAAAGCTATATGTTAACCTTCCTTTGGCTTGAATTAGAAACTAATATTTGTAACACACTTCCATTACCATTCCAATCCCACCTCCTTTGGTTTGCATTGGCAACCAAGCTTCATAATTCCCTTACATTACCATTCGATGCCCTCATCATTTGGCTTACATTAACAACCAAGTTTTGAAACATCCATTACCATTCTAGGTCCTCATCCTTTATCTTGTGCAAGAAACCAAGATTTATAATGCCCTTTCATTATCATTCTAGGCCCTACCAAATCTAATAGCTCACTATCTCAACAAAGTGGAGTAATCAAAACTCTACAGGTCATAGTTACCATCTTAAACTAAAAACCAACCTTTGTTGAGCCCATCATAGATGCACTTATTCACAAAGAGGTCATTATCCAACCATCAATCATTCCTCATCTAGTGATGCCATTCACCCACTTTATAAAATCCATGCTGATTATCAAGCCATAATAGAGCCAATCATTACCTCTTCAATATTCATCATTTAAAGACTAATATGTGTTCCAAACTGATATTTTGCAACCAAGTGTCAACCAAGGCCAAGAGAACCAACCAATTCATGATTTTTTTGTTGAAACACCTATTTTTAATGAGTTAACCTTTGATGAATCACCTTTTAATCCTTTCCCTATTATCGAGGAGTCTCCCTCTAATAATAAAGTCATTATTAATTCACACTTCAATGATTACAACCACCTTTGGGAAAATCATTATCTATTGACATTTTCTCCCTCATTATGGAGTTTCACTTTGATAATCCATTCTTTGTCTAGTCATCCATTGAGATTTTCTCTCTCTTTGAGGGGTTTCACCTAGATGATCCATTCTTTGTTGAACCCTTCTTAGATGAGTCTATTTTTGAAGATCTCATTATGTAATCATAGTCTATTACCTATCCATTATCAAACATTTAATAAGACATCATTATAGAAACATCCAAAATCAAATTACAATCAACATTATAGTTAGGTTTTATTTTTGAATTGACATTAAGTTTAACATCACAATTAGAATCAATGTTAGTCTCAACATCAGATTCAAAATCCCTTGAGTTATACTTAGCTTTAGAATCATAATACATTCATGGATGTTATGACATTGGTTACACATGCCTTGTAGATCAATTTGAATACATTTGTGATCCTTCAATGGTTTTTGAGGATGATTACTTCAACTTTGACATAAATTCTCCTATTATATTCTATGTGTTAGGTTGTGGAGCTAAAATATTCACTGATGCAGACATGGAGGAGGTTGTTGAGAGGTTGCTGAGTTACAGAGAAACCGATGTCAGTCTGATTAGCTGACGTTGATCATATACAATGAGAAGAGCAATTGACGTCAGTCAAGGATCAGCCGTCATTGGTCACCTCCAGGCAGATAGGGACTAACGTCGGTTGCCTGTACAGTTCCAGAACTGTCGGTTGCACGAATAGTTAGTTAATGAACCGGTTGTTTGCATGTCAAAGGCCAATTATAGACTTGAAGCTGTGGATCTAATTATTGTAATTAGATGTCTAATTATTGTTTGCATGAGATCTATATAATAGACTCATGGGCTATATTGTAGTTTGTGCTAGAGAGTGAGAGAACAAGTATTAGCTCCTTTAGAGTGAAGAGAGCAAGGTGTGTTCCTCCTAGTGCCACAGTTCCAAGTGTGGGTGCTACTTTGGAGAATCAAAAGGGTTCTTCATGTATGTAGGATCTTGGTCAGTAGGGGTGCAAGGCCATGTTTGGAGATCTACATGTGGTAAGTAAGATCGGTTGATCTACATGTGTATGTGGGTGCGGGATCTAGGCTTGCATGTGTGCAAAACCAGATTGATTTGCAAGTGTGCAAGATCAGGGAGGATAGCAACACAATAGGTAGCAAGATCAGGAGAGATCTACTTGGAGTACAGTGTGTACTTGGTCATAGAGCAAAGAGGAAGGCAAGGTAGATCCTTCTAAAGTAAGATCATTTGAGTTGTAAGTTGTTGCAACTTCATGGGAGATCTACTTGGAGTGTGTTGTGTACTCGGTTGAGTATGTGTGTATACTCAGTGTACTAGCAGCAGTGGATACTAACTGGTTGGAGGTGAACACCAACTCTGTGTTTGAGTTGTGTGTTGGGACTGTAAGAGAGAGAGTGAGGTCTTGAAGGTGAATTACTGAACACTTGGTGTGGTAAACCTGTAAGGTGGAAGAGTGTGGCATCTCTTTGTTGTAATTCTTTTTTGGAAGAGTATTAATATAATTAGGTATTATCTCTCATATTCTATGTTGTTTCTAAATTCTAGTTACTTGTGATTATGGTTTAATTCTGCATGTTAGTTACTTGTATATGGTAATCAATTGTGCTTCCTAGATCCTGACAAAGTGGTATCAGAGCATGTTTGTTGTTCTAGATTACTTGACAAAGTGGTATTAGAGCTAAGGTTGCAGGGAGTAGGTTTGTGTTTGGTTACAGGTCACTCTCAGGGGTTTCTAATTGAGTGGAAGTATAGCAATGGCAGAAGAAAGTACACTAAGAATGGAGGAATTGAAAAGCATGAATTGTTAATTATAGTGTTATAGAAAGAAAGAGCAAGTAAAGAAAAATTGTTGGTTGGTAGAAGATCAGCATGAAGGAACTGAAGAAGTAGATGTTGCAGGTGTTATTGCATAGGATGTTCTGGGATGTTCCTTGGATAAAGTAGAATCTTGGTTTATAGATTCTATTGCCTCTTTCCATGCAGCCCCAAATAGAGGGGTTGGTGAGCCTTGTCAAAGTATTGGCAAAGGGTAAGTGTTGCTGAAATTGTAGATGGCCAACACATGGGTGTTGAAGGAGGTCATGTAGGTCCCAGTCTTGGAGATGCGGCTAATTTCTTCAGGAAAGTTGGGTGATGATAGATGCATAAAAACTCTCACAGTAGATGCACTTGAATTAGCATGTGGTAAGAAAGTAGGTACTCTTTATCTACTTGCTTGTATTATTGATTCTTCTTCTATTGTGAAGACATGGCTTTGTAGGCTTGGTCACATGAGCAAGAAGGAGATGCATGTTCTTAAGAGGAAGTTAGATGTCTTTGACAAACTTAAGAAGTGGAAAGCCTTGGTGTTTATGGAGGAGATGACAGATAGAGATTAGTGGAGAAGGCTGAGTAACTCTGAGTAGGGTAGTTTGGATAGGGTTTTGATCTAAAGAGAGCTCACAGGTAAAAAGTCATCACTCACAGGCAAACATAGGTACTAGCGTCAGTCAAAGGGAACCGATGTCGAATAGACAAGTACTGATGTCAATCATGTGTAGACTAGAGGAGTCAGTGGTTTCAAGTAGGTGGAGACTGACATCGATAGGATAACTAATGTTGGTGACCTAGACAGTCACATGAAACCGACGTCGATCGGATGCAGACTATGTGGTGACCAAGGTCGGTCATTGGAATGGATTTTGGGCAGATAGCAAGCTGTCAAGGATTCTTAAATGCCCATGGGGAGGACTAAAAGAGTAAGTAAGCCTCAAATTCATTATTCTTCTTCTTTATACTCATTGCTCACTGCAGAGCAAGAAGGATCCAGGAAATAGTGGGAGCATGGCATGAACAGGTTGCAAAACCAAATGGAAGATTTGGTAGGGTTGCCAGCTGGTATGAAAAGCACTAAGAGACAAATGGATTCCTTAGTTAAAGAATAGAGAGAATGGATACGTGAGATGGAAGGCCAGGTCATATGGTCTTGAGGAAGCTGAAGGATAGTGGTACAAGTTTTGACAGGTGGATGACAAAGCATGGATTTAGTCAATATCAGTGTAACCATTGTGTTTGTCTTACCAGGTGGATGATGGTCACGAAATTATCCTATTATTGTATGTGGTTGATATGCTAGCTGAAGGTTTAGACATACAGGGTTTTACTAAGCTAAAGGTAAGGTTAGTTCAGTGGTTTGCCATGAAGAATTTGGGAGTAGTGAAATTATTTGGCATGAGAGACATGGAAGATCACAGGTTGATTTTGTCCCTAGTGGGAGTTGATGTGAATCAAGTGTTGGTGAGGTTTAATACGCAGGATGCAGAACCAAAGCACACCAAGGGCTAGATAGTTCAATGTCTAAAATCACATGAGGTCTGGTATAGACCTGAGTTTTCCCTAGCAGTAGGAGTTGTCAGAGAGTTAGGAGCCAATTTGGGGAAGTGGGTTTTCAGGTATTTGAGAGGGACCAGTAGTAGGTATACATGTTATGCAAGGTTAGGACTTCACTACATGGGTTTGTAGGTTTGGATGTGGTAGGTTACTTGGATGACAGGAGGTTCACCATAGGTTTTGTGGTGGTCAGTCTTCAAGATTGAGCTTAAAGAGGGACAAAAGCTAGGAAACAAATTAGATGATGTATAGATATAGGTACAGTGCAGCTATTTATCTCCAAGTGGGAGATTATTAGGTTTTGGAGCTAAAAGCTTTACTAATGTAGACATGGAGGAGGTTGCTGAGAGGTTGCTAAGTTGCAGAGTAACTGATGTCAGTCTGATCAGCTGACATTGATCATATACACTGAGAAGAGCAACTGATGTCAGTCAGGGATTGGTCGGCGTTGGTCACCTCTAGGTGGATAGGGACCGACGTCAATCGCCTGTGTGGTTCTGAAACTGTCAGTTGCGTGAACAATTAGTTAATGAACTGGTTGTTTGCATGTCAAAGGCCAATTATAGACTTGAAGCTGTGGATCTAATTATTATAATTAGATGTCTAATTATTATTTGCATGAGATCTATATAATAGACTCATGGGCTATATTGTAATTTGTGCTAGAGAGTAAGAGAGCAAATATTAGCTCCTTCAGAGTGAAGAGAGCAAGGTGTGTTCCTCCTAGTGCCACAGTGCCAAGTGTGGGTGCTGGTTTGGAAAATCAGAAGGGTTCTTCATGTATGTAGGATCTTGGTCAGTAGGGGTGCAAGGCCACGTTTGGAGATCTACATGTGATAAGTAAGATTGGTTGATCTACAAGTGTATGTGGGTGTGGGATCTAGGTTTACAGGTGTACAGAACCAGATTGATTTGTAGATGTGTAAGATCAGGGAGGATAGCAACACAATAGGTAGCAAGATCAGGAGAGATCTACTTGTAGTACGGTGTGTACTCGATCATAGAGCAAAGAAGAAGGCAAGGTAGATCCTTCCAAAGTAAGATCATTTGAGTTGTAGGTTGTTGCAAGTTCATGGGAGATCTACTTGGAGTGCATTGTGTACTTTATTGAGTGTGTGTGTATACTTGGTGTACTAGCAGTAGTGGATACTGACTGGTTGGAGGTGAACACCAACTCTGTGTTTGAGTTGTGTGTTGGGACCGTAAGAGAGAGGGTGAGATCTTGAGGGTGAATTACTGAACACTTGGTGTGGCAAACCTATAAGGTTGAAGAGTGTGGCGTCTCTTTGTTTTAATTATTTTTTGGAAGAGTATTAATAAAATTAGGTATTGTCTCTCATATTCTATGTTGTTTCCGAATTCTAATTACTTGTGATTCTAGTTTAATTTTGCATGTTAGTTGCTTATATATGGTAATCAATTGTGCTTCCTAGATCCTGACAAAGTGGTATCAGAGCATGTTTATTGTTCTATATTACCTGACAAAGTGGTATCAGAGCTAAGGTTGTAGGGAGCAGGTTTGTGTTTGGTTACATGTCACTCTCAGGGGTTTCTAATTGAGTGGGAGTATAGCAATGGAAAAATAAAGTACACTAAGAATGGAGGAATTAAAAAGCATGAATGGTCAATTACGGTGTTATGGAAAGAAAGAGTAGGTAAAGAAAAATTGTTGGTTGGTAGAAGATCAACATGAAGGAACTGATGAAGCAGATGTTGCAGGTGTTGTTGCACAGGATGTTCTGGGATGTTCCTTGGATAAAGTAGAATCTTGGTTTATAGATTCTGTTGCCTCTTTCCATGCAGCCCCAAATAGAGGGGTTGGTGAGCCTTGTCAAAGTATTGGCAAAGGGGAAGTGTTGCTGAAATTGCAGACGACCAATACATGGGTGTTGAAGGAGGTCATACAGGTCCCAGTCTTGGAGATGCAGCTAATTTTTTTAGGAAAGTTGGGTGATGAGAGATGCACATAAACTCTCATAGGGGATGCACTTGAGTTAGCATGTGGTAAGAAAGTAGGTACTCTTTATCTGCTTGCTTGTATTACTGATTCTTCTTCTGTTGCGAAGATGTGGCTTTGTAGGCTTGGTCACATGAGCAAGAAGGAGATGCATGTTCTTAAGAGGAAGTCAGATGTCTTTGACAAACATAAGAATTGGAAAGCCTTGGTGTTTATGGAGGAGATGATAGATAGAGATCAGTGGAAAAGGTTGAGTAACTCTGAGTAGGGAAATTTGGACAAGGTTTTGATCCAAAGAGAGCTCACGGGTAAAAAGTCATCACTCACAGGAGAACATAGGTACCATCATCAGTCAAAGGGAACCGATGTCAAATAGATAGGTACCGACATTAGTCATGTGCAAACCAGAGGAGTCGGTGGTGTCAGGCAGGTGGAGACTGACGTCGATAGGATAACTGACATCGGTGACTTAGACAGTCGCATGGAACCAATGTCGGTCGGATGTAGACTGTGTGGTGACCGAGGTCGGTCATTAGAATAGATTTTGGGTAGACAGCAAGTTGTCAAGGAGTCTCAAATGCCCATGGGGAGGACTAAAAGGTTAAGTAAGCCTCAAATTCATTGTTCTTCTTCTTTATACTCGTTGCACACTGCAGAGCAGGAAGGATCCAGGAAACAGTGGGAGCATGGCATGAACAGGTTGCAGAACCAAACGAAAGATTTGGTAGGGTTGCCAGTTGGTATGAAAAGCACTAAGAGACAAATGGATTCCTTGGTTAAAGAATAGAGAGAATGGATATGTGAGATGGAAGGTCAGGTCATATGGTCTTGAGGAAGCTACAAGACAGTGGTACATGTTTTGACAGGTGGATGACAAAGTAGGGCTTTAGTCAATGTCAGTGTAACCATTGTGTTTGTCTTACCAGGTGGATGATGGTCATGACATTATCCTGTTACTATATGTGGTTGATATGCTATTTGAAGGTTTATACATACAGGGTTTTGCTGAGCTAAAGGTAAGGTTAATTCAGTGGTTTGCCATGAAGAATTTGGGAGCAAAAAAATTCTTTGGCATGAGAGACATGGAAGATCATAGGTTAATTTTGTCTCCAGTGGGAGCTAATGTGAATCAGGTGTTGGCGAGGTTCAATATGCAGGATGCAGAACTAGAGCACACTAAGGGCTGGACAGTTTAGTGTCTAAAATCACATGAGGTCTGGTATAGACCTTAGTTTTCCCCAGTAGTGGGAGCTGTTAGAGAGTTAGGAGCCAATTTGGGGAAGTGGGTTCTCAGGTATTTGAAAGGGACCAACAGTAGGTATACATGTTATGCAGGGTCAAGACTTCACTATATGGGTTTGCAGGTTTGGATGTGGCAAGTTACTTGGATGATAGGAGGTTCACCATAGGTTTTGTGGTGGTTGGTCTTCAAGATTGAGCTTAAAGAGGGATACAAGCTAGGAAACAAATTAGATAGTGTATAGGTACAGGTACAATGTAGTTATTTATCTCCAAGTGGGAGATTGTTAGGTTGTGGACCTAAAAGCTTCACTGATGTGGACATGGAGGAGGTTCTTGAGAGGTTGCTGAGTTGCAGAGCAACCAACATTGGTCTAATCAGCTGACGTTAGTCATATACAGTGAGAAGAGCAACCAACATCGATCAGGGATTGGCCGGCGTCGGTCACCTCTAGGTGGATAGGGACTGACGTCAGTCACCTGTGCAGTTTTAGAACTATTGGTTGCATGAACAATTAGTTAATGAACTAGTTATTTTCATGTCAAAGGCCAATTATAGACTTGAAGCTACGGATCTAATTATTGTAATTAGATGTCTAATTATTGTTTGCATGAGATCTATATAATAGACTCATGGGCTGTATTATAATTTATGCTAGAGAGTAAGAGATCAAATATTAGCTCCTTCAGAGTGAAGAGAGCAACGTGTCTTCCTCCTAGTGCCACATTACCAAGTGTGGGTGCTAGTTTGGAGAATTAGAAGGGTTCTTCATGTATGTAGGATCTTGATCAGTAGGGGTATAAGGCCACGTTTGGAGATCTACATGTGGTAAGTAAGATCGGTTGATCTACAAGTGTATGTGGGTGTGGGATCTAGGTTTGCAGGTGTGTAGAACTAGATTGATTTATAGGTGTGCAAGATCAGGGAGGATAACAACACAATAGGTAGCAAGATCAAGAGAGATCTACTTGGATTACGGTGTGTAGTCAGTCATAGAGCAAAGAAGATGGCAAGGTAGATCCTTCCAAAGTCAGATCATTTGAGTTGCAGGTTGTTGTAAGTTCATGGGAGATCTACTTGGAGTGTGTTGTGTACTCAGTTGAGTATGTGTGTATACTTAGTGTACTATCAGTAGTGGATACTGACTGGTTGGAGGTGAACACCAACTCTGTGTTTGAGTTGTGTGTTGGGACCGTAAGAGAGAGAGAGAGAGTGAGCTCTTGAAGGTGAATTACTGAACACTTGGTGTGGCAAACTTGTAAGGTGGAAGAGTGTGGCGTCTCTTTGTTGTAATTCTTTTCTGGAAGAGTATTAATACAATTGGGTATTGTCTCTCATATTTTGTGTTGTTTTTGAATTCTAGTTACTTGTGATTCTGGTTTAATTTCACATGTTAGTTGCTTACATATGGTAATCAATTATGCTTCCTAGATCCTGACAAAGTGGTATCAGAGCATGTTTGTTGTGCTAGATTACCTGACACTATGATGAGTGTAATTCCTCTTAACATTGCATTTTTCATTAACATCAATCAACATAGACATTATATTGACTTTCACCTCACACAAGTGTTGATTGGGACTGATAGAATCATACCTTGTTGAACTACTTCTATGGAGACATATTAGTTAAAGAATACTAGGGGGAATAAGACCACCCTCATGAAGAAGAAGAACAATCTCCTAGTGAAACCTTTTTAGAGGTGCTAGGGGGCAATGAAAGGCCAAACTCAACATCTTCTAGTGAAACCTTTTTTGAGCTGCTAGAAGACAATCAGAGTCAAAAATCAGCATTCATTAGGGAAACCTTTTTAGAGGTTCTATGGGATAATGAAGACAAATTTTTTGGTGAAAACCTTTATTAGGCACCAATAATTGAGCAAAATAGTTCTTCACTACTTGATGAGGACATTATTTAGATAACATCAATACAATTTCCAATCTACAACATAATCATATGGTAACTACTCTCAAGATCAAACAACAAAACAATATGGTAGTCCTATCAAAATCATATCCAGATGTCTTTAGCCCTGCCACAACCAAAATTATGTCAAATCTAAAATCAATAACATTGTGTGTGCTTGAAAATCCCACTCTTCATTTGTTTACCAACCATTATACATTCCATTACAATCCATTTATTCCTTTTAGACCTATATTACATCACCAAATCAGACTTATCAGCTAATATTTATCTGTATTTACCATCTTTGGTTGTACCTTCCTTTATAAAAGCTGCAAAGACATCTTGTCTCAATGTTTGGAGGAAACATAATCAATGACCAACTAGGATCACAAAAACAGTATTAGAGTCCAAATCTATATTAAGTTCTTGACAAAGCATAAATTTAAAAGAGGTGTGGGATAAAAATTTAAACAGGGTTGACTATTGTATCTATATCATATGTTGATCAAAACATGCATCTCCATATTAACAAGAATAATAGAAACATTTACCTTGCCATAACTATTTACCTTAAATTTTACATTTTCCATTCACATTGTCATTATTTCATACCCTAACATTTACCTTACCTTGAAACTTGGGGGAACCCCATCACCATTATATCTAATTTTCATAATATCACCATCCTTATACCATGCCTTCATTATAGACCAAAGTTATTTTTAACCTCCTGATCTAGAGGATTTTTACTCTTGATATGGTTTGGAATAATGAATTAATATTTTGTTTAATGGTATTTTTTATTTTAACATGGAATATATATTTAATTAACTAATATCATATTTAATGGTTTTTTATTTTACCTTGGGATATATTTAATTCATTATATATCCTATTTAATGGTTTTTAATTTACCATTGAATATTTTATTTATCTAAGTCCCAAAAATATATTATTCCCACTCCCACATGGATAGTTATTTAAAATAGCCATGGGATATATTTTGAAATCTTTATCCCATAAATTAAGAATCTTACCACTCTTATATTATCAAATATACAAAAAGATTATTTTAAAGAAATGATGTGGTAGTTTAATCATGGGTTATTTAAGATAAGCATGGTTACATATTTTATTTTAAATCCATGTCTTCATTCCACCAAAGAAATGTGGAATTTATTTCTTTGAGGCTTGTTAAAGAAAGTCATTAAAATATTTTAATTCTTTAATCTCATAAGTTAAACTCCACTTTGTTTCCCCCACTTGCAAAGAATCATACGGTTGTTGGAAAGATATTTGGTTCTTGATTTATTTTAGTGGGGAGATTATGTTTTTATATTGATGGATATTTATATACATATTAATTAAAATAAACTACATGTGGATATATTCTTGGCACCAATACATGGATTAAGAACTAGAGTCTTGGTGTGTTAATATTTTTAAAGAACATGGAACACATTGTTTCTATATTCAAGTGGGAATACTTATTATTATTACTACATTGGAAAATATGTGGCATTAATTATTTTTTAATGCCAATCTTGATCTTGAAATGTCGATCTTGATATTTAAATGTAGTTATCATATTGGTGTGGGAATTTATTCTTTAACGTTTCTCAAAGATTCTTGATAGGTATTGTATTCAGAAAAATTGACAATAAAGGGTTTATTATTTTTAAAGCTTATTTAGGTTTGCTTTAATTATAGAATTGATTTTAGCACCAAAATTATATATGGCCCAGTTTTAATGGAATGACAACCCAAAAATGGGGAAAGCTCATTATTATGGGAAAATAATAATTATTCTCAGCCAATGTGTGAAGGTAGAGGAAATACTAGAAAGCCATGCTATCAAAATAGTAAAAACCCAATTTCGAGAAATTGTTGGTGCCTCTAGAGGGAAATTTGTTTATTTATAGCCAATTCCAAGTATCATTGAGAAATATATAATTGTAGGTTATTTCATAGAGGCAAAAAGTGATATTTCTCATAGAAGTAGGGGATTTTGCACAAAGGGATTTTTCACATAGATATATATCTAGATTATAGAAGTAGAAATAACATTATGTAAATTAAAGAGGTTTAATTTTATTGTTTAATAGATATATTATCTGGTATATAAGAATTCTATTATACTTAGAGAGGTTTTTTAATTATCCTCATAGAGTTTTCAATAGATTAGAACATTCATATAGTGGACCTGAGGCGTAGCCATTTGGTGAACCCCATAAACAAATCTTTTGTGTCATTTTTCCAATTTATTCTCTATGATCTAAAATTCTTTTAATTTATTTAATTAAATTAAAAAAAATTATAAAGGAATTTTTGTATTTACTTAAGGGAAATTGGAAAATTAATATTCAGTTTTAATCCAAGCATATTGTAAATTTTTTATAAACTTGGATTATTTGTAGAGGATAAAAAATGTGAATTGAATTTTTTAACTAAATAAAAAAATTATATGAGTTTATAGAATAACTCATAATCATAATTATTTAAATAAATTACATTCCAATTAAAAAATATCAATTTCTTTAAATAAATTTTAAAATTTGACATATTTTTAAAAATCCATTTCCTATTTTATTTAATGACGAAAATGATAATTCTAATACCAATTCTATTTTAATTCAGGAATTGAGAGTTTTAGTATCTGTTTGGAAAACTATGATTTATCTATAGGGGTAAATCTAGTTTTTGGATCACCTCCCTCCCAACCCTTTTGACATTAGTTCCATTACATTGGTTTTTCTACTTTCAACAACAAGGTTTTGATCCATTTTCAACAATTGATTTAGTATTCTAGATAGAGGTTATATCTTGGACAATTATGATAGTAGTTTGAAAATTGAATCATTAATTATTGACATAATATATTTCATTTTTGGTGTTACTAATTCTAACTACCTTTGGGCAAATTAGTATCATTGACCTATGTCATTGTTCCTTAATTATAAATACCTATGGTAAAATTAGGAATAATTCCTTTACCATTCCTTACCATATCACCTTGCCATTCTTGTTGCTATACTATGCCATTTACCTAATTTATAAACTTATTGATACCTATTTGGATTTCTCCATTGTAAAGTAGAAATATAGTGACTTGATGTCCTAATAGGACTATATAGGTAGTGATCAATTCCTATTGAGGTCATCTCAGTCCCCATTTTCAAATTCTCTCATCAGTTTGAGAGTAACCTTAGCCGTGCTCTCACAATTTTATGAGTTGGACCATTTTATGTCTCATAATTCTCCAAAGAGTTAAGATAGCCTCAAATTTCCTAAAACATTTTTCTTGTTTAAACATAGTTATTCATCCTTGATCTGCCCTATTGGGGAAAACCCATTGTTGGTTCTAATCCATTCCATATCCATTGGGGCTATAACCTTATCTTTTAATGTATCATTGTTTAGGGGCACCATCCAATTCACACTTTTAGGCCAAGCTCATAGCTTTCACTTTATTGGGGAAGCATCAAAACATGCCACTTATACTAGGATTCTTATCCATGCATGTCATTTATTTTCATAAAACCTTTCTTGGGGTCACCACCTATTGATCATTCCATTGAGTCTTCATGTTAGATATTGACTTGGTTGATGACAATATGCTTTATATTGATTTTAATCTCAATATTTTTGTGTGTTTTATTGCTTAGTTGTTTGTTTATTTGTTTCCCTATTTGTTTGATTTCATTTTTATGTCTTGACTTACTCTATATGTGTTTATTAGGATATTCTTTGTGCATTACTCTTGAGTCTATACATATTCATATGTCAATATTGTCATCATGATTTTTAACATTGGTGTGTTATTTTTAATTGTTTATTCAATAATGAGTCAATCTTTATGCACATTATAGCTACGTCAATATGGTGTTTTATATCATGATTCATATCATCATGTGTTATAATAAAAACTAGTTTGATGGATCTTATAATTAATGGTTCCATATAGACTTATCCTTGGTAACTTTGGAAAATCCTTCCAACCTCCTTAATCAAATCAACCCATTGATCATTTTAGTTGTATTAATGCTAATAAGGATGAGCATCTCTACATTGGTAGGTGTAACTAAATAATTCACATTGATCAATTCTTATTATTCTATTATATTCCTCATTTCATTTTCTCCTACTTTTGGGTGAACTACATTAGCCTGAGGTCTATTTAGATTATGTTGGAAGCACTTAGATACATGATGTATCTCAGGCTAGCTCAGCCACCTTTATTATTCTAATCATCTCTTTCATCACTTTATGCATTTTGATGTGCCAAGTTATTTATGGCTTCTTTCATCATTATACCATCTCATATATAATTATAACCACTCATCTTTAATATGTAGATAAGTTATGTCCTTGAGTTACGCTTGTTAATCTACCTTATGAGAGCACAACCAAAAATTATTATTCAATCTAGGTTATCTTGATGATTATAACTACTCATGGAAAAATCATTATTTTGACTCATCCACCCTAGTCCCTACTATGGCTTGTGTATGTGCCACTGATTGTAATTGCCTTTGGGAAAATTAATATCTCAAACTTTTGTTACTGATTATAACCACCTTTGGGAAAATTATTACTTTTAAATCAATGCATTTAATAATTATCTTGATTGGATTAATCTCACCTATGGGTTAATTTCATTATTATTTTTTGTTTATTTTTGAGGGACCATCCATCAATCATATGTGTTGGCCACGACCTCAAGGGGGCATCACCATAGGCTTCCCAAATTATATTTGGAGCATTATTATTCAAACATTATCTTCTTTTTATTTTTAAATAACTTTTAATTATTTGAGAATATGTTATTGTTCTTATATCTTACAACACCTTCCCAAATAGAGGAAAACTATAGACACCCCATTTTGGCCACATCTAGCTTCAAATTAGACTTTAGATTAATTTCTATAAAATATTAAAAATTTAGCTTGGGAATTATTGAACATCCTAATTTCATCTTAACATCATTTATTATTTCTCATAATCATGTTGAGGATTAATTATTTGGTGTACTAGTATGTACACAATAATAATCTCTCACAAACTCATATTGAGTCACTTTATGACCTAACAACTCATAGTTTGACCTATGGACCCATTAAGCAGGGCTCTTGAACAATTCTTAAAAGAGATAAAATCCTAATTAAGATGAATCAATTAATTAAACTATATTAAATGATTAGATAAATAATCCATTTACAATTAATAAATGTATAAAAATAGAAATTCAAAATATCAAGCTTCTTTATCATTGCCTCTATGAGTTGTCAATCTCTCACAAAATATCTAACAAATATCTAATTTGTGATCTATTATTATTAATTGAAAATAATAATTAAATTTAACATCCTTAACTAAATTAGATTTAAATTTAACTCACCTAGGGTTCGTTTCAACCCATTCTATTCTTAAATCCTAGCCTAACTCAACTTGGGTAAGTGTCAATTTTGGAGGTTATAAATACAAGGCCTTACCTGTTGATCCATAAACTTTCTTAGTGCAATGTTATTATGACAAAATACCTCCATAGAGTTTCATTTTAGTGTCACCATGCCACTTTTATAATCCAAGCCAAGTTAATCCAACCAAAATTATGAAGGTGCTAAGGAGAGGTGTGTATACACATAATATTTTCAAACTTTTATCAAATACTGATGTTTTACATCTTACAGGAACCCATCAAGAATCAATCTCTTTGAGTCCATGACCTAAGGGTACACTAGGAAAGGTGTGGATAAACTATTGATTCTTTACAAGATTGTTGTTCCTTATTACCACATTATTACCAATCCAACCATCTCCTAAAACCATTTCTTAAGCTATTACTCCTCCTTTGCACACTCTTCCAATATTTTTCCTCTTTCTATTCCTCTTTTCCTCACCTTAGTACCTTTTTTTTAGTTGGATATATAGGGTCAATTGGGTTAAAAATATACAATTTTGGGTTATTTCCACTTAGAAGCTATTTTGACCTTTGGCTGACCTAACTCATGACCTAGTGAATAATTGATCAAAATTATACAGGGTCGACTAGGTCGACCTTGTTGGCTGACATATTCAAAATTGTTTTTTGTGAGATATGACTATAAATATAAGATCACTTTATCATTATTTAAATATGAAATCAATATTTTAATTTTCTCATGATTATTTACAATATACTCTTCCACCATTCTACTTGAGGAGTCTTAGCTTAAGGTTTCTACTTGGAGAATTTAGTATTATGGATAAGTCTTGGATGCTTTGGCCTTTCTTAGTGAACCTTACAAACCACAATAACCTCTTACAAAGCCCCATTTGCCAAGGGGGAGATTGAGTCTTGATGAGTTCACAGTTAGGTAAGTACTCTCTAACTTTGTTCCTCTCTTTAGTAGATATAAGTATCATAAGTATTGGATTCAAATAATATTACTCTTCATATTCCATGTATTAGGGTCTTACTCATACTTAGCTTAATTTATATTCTCCTATACATGTTTAAATTATTTTTAACCCCTCATATTATGCCACAAGATTTGGTGAGCACTATATTAGATTTACTTTCTTGCTATTAGTATAGGTGAAATATTAAAACGTAAGATACCCTTAGGGTTATTGTGTGATTATGTTAGACTAAAGGCTTTGGAACCCTCCTTAGCATAGTGTATTGTGATAAGTCCTCCTCTAATTAGGTGTAACAGATCCCTATATTGGTCATGCTCCCACTTAACAAATGTATTTTGAATCATAAGTGTAGGTATGCTCTATCTTCTATGAGATAGGATTGATTTATAGACATGTTGCATTTTTTATTGCATACATTCTGTGAACCCAATGTGAATCTAACCTTTGTTGAATTTATTCACTTATTTCATTCTTTTATCATTATTATTATCATATATTTTCCATACTAAGTTGACTACATTGACCTGAATCTAAATGTTTTGCATAGGTTTTTGGGTACAAATTATTAAATTGACTCAATCAACCCAATATAATTTTCTATATTTCCAAACATCTAGTCTAGACTATTAAGCTGACCTAGTCAACCCTGTACATTTTATGCACTTAGAAATAGGTACCTACAAAGCTAAATCAACCCAATCAATCCTATTAGCAGAATTGGTAATTATTTATCAAGGTTATTTAACAAATATCTCATTTCTCTACATTTTCAAACCCATGAAGGTTCCTTTTTATCCTTTCTCTCTTTCCTTATAGTCCTTCTTTTCATAGTTTTCATTCTTTAAATTTACCCTTGTATAGTCAACTGGATCAACCCTTTCGACCCAAATTTATATTATGTATGCTATTTGGATAATTGGATTGACTATATCAACCCTATTCATTTTAAGACCTTGATTTTATAGTACAGAGTTGACACTTCAACCCTATTCTATATTTTGTGCATAGACTATCAATTGTATCAACATTGTACCTTATTTTAAAGTTGGAATCCTTTATATGCTACTAATTATCTCACACATTCATTTTTTATTGCTTGTATGCTTAGAATAGATCACATAGTCTAATTATGTGGTTCTCAATAAATAATTTAATTTCACTATTTTCTATATTATGCACATATGACCAAATCACAAAATCTTAAACAAACACTTTAAAAATTATCTACCCAATGCCAATCTACTTAGATTTCATTACCAAGGGGGAAGATAACTTAGTTTTATGGATAATTATAAAGATGTGATTAATTGTATATTCTAGATAAGCACCTGACACCCTTATCACTATAGTGTGTGAGGTGAGGGTAAGCCCCAAACCAAGCTTGTACCATTGCCAACACAGATCCCTTTCAGCCCAAACTTCCTAAAACTATTCGTAGATTGATTTTTAGTTTTTTGCTTACATCTAACTTCCCATCACATTTAAAAATATATTTTAATAATATAATAAACATCTAGGTTGACTAAATATTTAGCTTTAATTTCAAAGTTGATTGATTGCTCTTTGTTCAAATGTATTTTATATTAAAAAAAATTGCATTAGCCAACATTGGTGTAAGGATTTATTTTGTGTTCCTCAATTGGATTAAACTCATTAATCTAGTTCATTTCTTGTCTCCCTTGAGTTCTTGATTTTTAATATATTTATAAAATTATTCTCAGTACATGGTCATTTCAGTTGACATAGTCTATTTTAGGCCTTCTAATTTTTCCTATCTATTGTACTATGTTGACTCAGTCAACCCTATACACTTTTATAGAGTTTGTCTATTGTGATAGGTCGACCTAGTTGACCTTGTACTATTTATAAGCCCTATTTTTTGAACTAGATTGACCCAGTCGACCATGTACTATTTTCTTCCTTTCCTATTTGGTGATTCAGTTCACTGTCTTTTCTTATTAGCATTTTGTTCATTTCTTTCAAGACATAATAAATTCTCCTATCAAAATATTCTTAGATATATTGAATCCATTTAGATACTATATGGGATGTTCATTTCACCCTCTCTTTTCTTCCCAATAACACTATCACTCTTGGGGCACCTATTTCCCTCCTTTATCTATGAATTTTAATATGGTGAAAATCACACCACAAGATGAAATTGATGGGACTGACCATTTCTATACATAACAAGATACTTCTCATGTCCAAAATTTTCAAACTAATGTGGGAGAAATTGATATGAGTTTATTCAATAATCCCACTCATAATTCATCCTTTAGTAACCCTCTCCTTAATGCCAATCCATGGAATGCTTCTAAGAACCCCAACCCACCTCATGATACAACTCAACTTCTTGCCCAAGTTATCCATAAAATCAACATAATGCAAAATTATAATACCAATCAAATAATGAAAATTCAACAACATTTGATTAATATGGCTAATCAACCTCCAATTATGCATCCTCAAGCTAATCTTAATTATATTCTTCCACCTCATAAAGATGCCTTAGGAAATGTTATTCTTCAAACCATAATGAATAACAAGATGCTTCAAAATATTCAAAGTGAGCCTTTATCTCCCTTCATTGTGTCCATTGATATTGGTAACATATCTCCAACTATAAAGTATGATGGGATTAAAGACCCTACCTCATTTATTAAAGCCTTTGGTAACCTTTAAAAGGAATGGATCCAAACTAATACCTTTGCCACAACTAAAATTTTAGTCAAAACCTTCACTACTGATGTATTATAATGGTATAACCAATTAATCCAACATTCTATTTGGAAACTTGAATATTTGGTTGATCCCTTAGTTAAAGAGTTTAAACACAATGATCTTCCCAAAAATTATCTTAACCACTTCATCAATGCTAAGCAATCTCCCACTGAATCAGCTCATGACTTTATCAAAAGATGGAAATAATTAACCCATAAATCTGATCATAATATGAATGATGATAACTTTTACAAACTCTTTATCATTGCTTTGACTCCTCTTCAATACAAAGTCCAAACCTTTGCTCCAAAAATAATTAATGAAGTTCTTGACCAAGATAAACCTCAAGGCTTTCTCATGAATCAATTTAAACCTAATCCTAAACATATAAAAGGATATTTTCAAACACATACCAATTATATCACTAGTAATACTCCATAAAACAAACCAAGAGGTGCCAAGACTGATGTTCTTTCATTTTCTCACACACCTCTCTTGGTTCAACAAATGAAACAATTTTTACCACCCTCTAAACCTTTGATTTATCCTAATAATCCTCCCAAGTGGTATGAACCTAATCTATTTTGTTGGTTCCATGCTAATATCTGTCATTCCCATGAGTTTCGTAGAGAGATGATTAAATTTATTATTTCTTATATGCTTGGTGATTCATATAATCATGAAGCCATGATCAACCTTATTAATCAATATTACACCACTAATTATCAAAAATGATATGTTTCTAAAGCTTCCACTTCAAATAACCAAGAATATTTTTCCAATAGTCAACCCAATACCAAGGATGTTTGTTCCATTGATGCTGATTATGACAAATATTATAATAACTCTCAATATGTTAACACTGCCAAGGTCAATTATCATTACAATTTGGATCACAAAAATCCTATTATGAAACCTAAGAAACCATATTTATAAGAACAACTTCTCAAGGACACTACAACCACTAATTTTGCTTTAGAAGCCCATGAGAAACCACCTCCTCCTTCTGATTCTCTAACCACATATATTCCTTCCAAAGCTACTTTGCCTCCTCAACCTCATGTTGGTTCTTCTAAATCTCATTTAAAATTCCTCAAATAACTCAACTCTATGCCTTGTAAGATTACTCTTATGGAGTTACTTTGTACCTCAACCTATCATCATGAGTTCCTTATGCAACAACTCCAAGAAATTGAAGATACATCCTCTATTGATGAAGAACCACCTTCTATTAAATCTCAACTGACCAATGTGAATACCATTGAAACTATGTGTTCTTATTCTTAGCCTTCCATTGAATTTATTAAAGAAGACATGATCAATGATAAAATTCTTTTTCATGTTAATAATCCACCACTTTTAATTAAAATAGCCATTAATACCACCCTTATCCATAAAGTTATAGTTGATAAAGGTTCTAGTATTAATGTAACATCTTTATGGATTATCTAACAACTTGGTTATAACAAAGATCATCTCAAGCAATCCCATCTTACCTATCATGTTTTTGATAAGACAAATCAAAATCCACTTGGGTGTAGGTGGCTTCCATTAACCATTAGAATTAAGACCGTGTGAACTAATCTTATGGTATTTGATATTTACCTTTATAGAACATATTCCTTGGTCACCCATAGACTCATATAATGATGGCTATTGCTTCTTCTGGTAGCCAATGTATTAAAGTCTTACACAATGGGAAATGATACAAGTATGAGGCTGATCCCAACCCATGGAGCATTCAATTTCCTCATCCCAAATCCCAATATCATATTCCTAAGACTCTTAAGATCAATATTTCTCCTTTACTTGAGTTCATCAACATGAGTCCTAATTTACAAGTTACACTTATATATTATGATGATAATGAACCTAATGATTTTTAATATACATGTAATACTAAGAATCTACCTCCATACATTTCATAGTGGTTTCCTCCTTCTTTATTACCAAGAGACCATATTATTCTTCTTATTGATGAGATGACCGATTTTCCCCCTACATGCATTGTTCAAGAGCCTTATTTACCAAAATATGCCTTTACTTGCAATGATTTTAGAGTGGCCAAATTATTTCAAGATCATCTCATCATGTCTCTTCATAATTTAGTAATATCACGATTTCACCTTCTAAAACTCCCCCTGACTCTCAAACATTTACAATTTCTCCAACATATGATGACAATTATATAATATCCCAAGCTCAATCTTGATATTTAGATGTCTAGCACTATGAAAAACTTTATCTAAAATTCATGTTTTTAATTAGGATGTCCATACTATTTTTATGGCTCATACCCTAGATCTTGAGGGTCATGTGCTTCTTACCAATTCTCCACTTATTGATACCCCTTGGGTGGTAGAAAAAATTATACCTTCCAAACCTCTAAAAATTCTAACATCTCCTTTATTTCCAATCGATCCAATCATGAGGACAACATGCTATCATGCCTCAATCTCTCCCTTGGACAAGGTACTTTGTAAGAGATTGTTATGGTATGTAAGGATAACAAAGACAAATCAACTCTAGGCTACACAAGCTATCTATGTATTATAAAGACTTCTCTATAAGACAAGATTTATATCTCTAAATAAAGTATGGAACCCTAAGATTTATTATTCAAGTAGAATGATCAATAATTAGATGTTCATTCTCACTTATTTTTCTTCACTTCTCTTCTTGAAAATGGTTGTAAATGAACTTGTATATATAGGTAAATCTTTCCCTAAATCCTTCTGAATATGTCAGCTGTAAGGGGTTGACCCAGTTGACCCTATTTATTTTTGAGATATACATCACTAGGTTTCAAGATAGGTTAGATGAAGGGATAATGAAAATCCTAATAAAAAAAATCACTAAATAGTATAGGGTTGACCTTATCGACCCTATATAGTAATTAGAGGTTGAAAAATATATAGAGTCAACCTATTATAGTCAACTAGTGAAAGGGGGTCAATGGAAGAATACAGAGGATAAAGCATGATAAATGTTTGGAATGGGAAAGTCTAAGAAGAATAAGATTAGGGTAAATGGTTTTAAGAGACAAGTGTGTAGATGTAAAGTGGTAAAAGGGACAACAATATTACAAAGCACTAATGGTCTACCCACCCCTTTCTTGATGCACCTCTTAAAGCATGTACTCATATATATTGAGACTTGATAGGTTCTTGAAAGATATAAATTTTTAGTAATTGATAAAAAATTTAAAATATTATGTGTATACATCTACCCCACTCAAAGCTTATCAATTGTCATATGAGTACAACATAGGATGGTACTGTGGGATAAAACATGATAACACATAATGTTGATGCTAAGTAAAGTGAAGTAAGTATAAAAGAAGATAAATGAAAGGATATAAATGAAAAATACATACCTTTACTTACCTTAGTGTTGTATATAAAGAAGTAAACTACAAGAGAAAGTATAGGTATCCAATGTGAAGGACACTAGGTAAAATTGGAGAAGTTAGTGCAAAAAATAGCCAAAAATCAATTTTTTTGGAATATAGGCATATTATAGTGGAAAATATTCTCTATGTCATCATGAATCTAATGAATTTTATGGTTTTAAAAATATATGAATAGGAGCAAAAGAAGGAATTTGTAGAAAAATAATTGAAGCATTTGAATTTTGAAAAGGTATTTTAAATAGGGGAAAGAGAATTCATTTGGTTAATTAACTTGTGAAGGAGATAAAAAGAGATCTAGAGACCAAACGAGTTAGGATGGTGAGG